>CAKNYM010047459.1:102219-139779 GCA_932195095.1 Andricus curvator | reverse complement strand
TTCTAGCTCAGGGGGTCTCAAAACGTGGAGATTTGATGAAAACCGACTATGTCAAATTTTACATAAAACCAATACCTTCTCATTAGAATGAGAATGTAAAAATCAAAAATTCAATTTTTCTGTCAAACTATACAAGATGCGACAAAAGATGATCTGACCAAAATTGTGCACCTAAAAAAGATTTACAAATTTTTTATTATTCACTTTTTGATATGACGTGTCGTTCTTGTTTTATTCGTAAAAAACAGCATTAAAAATAGAAAAATTAATTTTTTAGACGAATAACAGGAGCTACGAAAAAAATGATAGAGACAAAATTTGTTCATCCAAAGAAGAGGTACAAATTTGTTGTGAATCGTGTTTCGATAGGATGCGTAGTTTTTGTTTTATTCGTGAAAATAACATTGACAGTAAAAAAAATCAAATTTTTGAAAAAACAATGCAAGGTGCGAAAACAGATAAATGAACAAAAATTGTGCATTCAAAAAAGATTTACAAACCTGTAATCAATTTTTGTTGTAAGAATATATTCAAAATGAAAAAAATTAACTTTTTTGAAAAACGGCACAAGCTAAAATAACATTTTAACTAATACAATTTGTCGCCTAAATTATATAATTATTTTTCATTTGAAATCAAATACAAATTTAGTAATTTGTATATGAAGAACATATAACACGAAGCACAAAGTGCGCGATCAGTGTATTTGGGAGCGCGAAGCGCGACGACCAAATCGTGGGCCGTAAGTGCGCTCAAACTTTTTTGTTTCTATTGTACGGTGCACAGAACCGAACGTGAAACGCAAGGTTCAAATGATTTTCAAATCAAATATCGAGCGCGAAGTTATAATATTTGCAAATAAACTTTTTCTTTTCATCGAAGTCGAACACGAAGTTCAAAAATCTAGAGGAACCGAGTGTAAAGCGCGATGTAAATACGCCCGAGCGCGTAGCGCGAGGTAAATGAATCATCGAGCGCAAAGCGTGAGATAAATATATGATCGAGCGCGAAGCACGAGATCCAAAAGTCGCGCGCCCTAGGCGCGCTCAAACTTGTGAGCGAAGCCATATATCGAGTTATAACCTACAAATACATATGATTTGTTTAGTCACTGCAATTTATCAAATTTCGTCATTTTGTTTATAATTTATGTTGCAAAAAAGTTAATTATACAAATTATCAGTGTGTAAATTTTTGTATCCCGTGTAATTATGTTGTACTTAGCAATTTTATAGAACAAAGTTAGCTTATATGATTTTATAAAACTCAATATTATTTTTCAAACTTTATTTTAAAAAGGAAGGCAATTCAAGTCTACTATAGTGTAAGTATACATTTCACCTATCATAATTTTACTGGAATTTGTGTCTTTAATCATATGTAAGTTTAATCGTTTAATGTTGAGCACAAAGCATAACATACTTGATGTGTAATAACTAAACGGGAATGTGCTACATCTAGTTACTTAAAATGTTAATAATTTTTAATTATAAAATTCAGTATTATAAAAGAATTTCATCATTGTAGTTATCACTTATCGTGATAAAAATTCGAATAAATATTTACTTCGATTTATTTTTGAGACCACTTTATTTCTTATAAATAAAATATTAATTTTGTTCGAAAATATTTTTAATTGAAATAAAAACTAAAAATTTTAAAAGAAAATTCATTTTTATTATGATTGATTATTATAATGTCCATCAGACGTATTAGAACTATCAGAAGATTCGATTTTGAGGTTGTGTTTCGACGGATTTCATCGCGGAGGTCTCAATCTCTCAATCAATATAAAACTAACAATACATCTTTCATTTCATTAAAGTATACCTAAAATACAAAAATACACTTGAAATACACCTCCAAATCGCAAAAACTGATTTCAAGAAAACTTAACCTTTTTCACGAAGACTTCAAATTTCATTTGATTTGATTTATTTTCCCAAGTTCACTACAAATATCTTGAAATCTTTGGAAATCCTACAATATTCTTGTAAATCCTTTGTAATTTTTTTTATTCTTTTGAAATTCTGTGGAATTCCTTAAAATTCCCAGAAAAGTTTTGCAATATTTAAATTTAAAATCTTCTAAATTCCTTTAAAACGTTTCAAAATTCATTGAAATCCGTGGAATATTTCTAAATCTCTTGAAAACCGAAGCATGAGAACTAACAGTCGCGCTTGAATCGTGAAAAAATTATAAGGAATTCATTATAGGAAAATCATTATAGACCTGTAGTGAATTTTCAAGAATATTTTTTCGTAAGGGGTGATTACAAGGTATCGTAAAAATTGCAGAGAGAGTGTACACCAGATTTCAGGAGTAATTAACCGCTTAACCTAGTTAGTCCATCAAATTTTGTTGATCTCATTTATTTTTAGAATTTACTCCCTAAATCTGAAGGCTGCATCTAGTCGTCACGGAAATAATCATTTATTTAAAATGTGCTTTGGAATGTGCCGCGCGGGCACATTCTCATAGCACGCTGTGCGCGCGGCCCGGAATTGTGAATTCTCTTTTGTTAAAGCTTCATCGGCTTCAAAATATACATTCTCATCACGTATCTCGTGCTTCGCACTCGATTTTGTCCAAAATGTGAACTTTTCTATATCATGTACAACACTCTTATATCAAATGTATATTACATTTATTTCTATATTTCGGCCTGGGATTGGTTATTCAGATATTGCAAATAAAGTACAAATGATATTTATCATGATTACTTTAATATTTGCTCCTTATTTGCACTAATTTTAATTATCAGCTACCCTAAAAAATCTATCATTTCAATAAATTTAAATTATTACAATTCATAATATGCATTAGTATTAAAAGAGACGTATTTCTATAGTCTTGTTTCTATAATTTAAAAAATGCGCATTCTATAGGTGAAAAATTTTGTTGTTGAACATTTTATTGCAACTTGTGTCGTTTTCCCATAAATTTAATTTCTTCATTTTCAATGTTATTTTTTACGATTTAAACCAAAAATGTGCATCCTAGATTAAAGTGGTTCTAAAAAATTTGTAGATATAATTTTGGCAAAAAATTTTGGTTAATAAAAAGTTATTGTTCCTTTTGTCGTTTTTCTAAAAAGTTATTTCTTTTATTTCCAATGTATTCTTGTAATAAAAATTTATGACAAATTTTCAGATCTTTTTTGTTTGAATTCTAGTTACAAAAAACGATTTTCAGCTTTTTCAATTTTCAAATATGTAAAATCCAACTGGTCAGTTTCGTAATTTCAGATGTGCATATGAGCCTGTAAACCTCTCTTTTGCATGTCTGGATAATAGGTGATTTGCGAGGGTAGCTAATTCCTTAAGAAATTTGTATTTGCTAAAAATTGATTTGGCCCCTCATTCTCATAGAATTATATACATTTAAGGGGCCATAATTTTTCATGTACTTTTGTTAACTATAAAGTAATCCTTCGACCTCTTTGACCATATTGAAGAAAAATGGCGGTATTGCCACCAATATTTCATTACAAAAAAATCGTTACAAAATAACAATAATTTTGAGCTTCTTCTCGTAGAAGGATTTAATTGTTTTTTTTTAGTTGCCCTAATACACAATACAACATATATTTGGCAACCCACCCATGCTTACCCGGCTACCGTCTTTTCGAAATTATTGTCCGATCTATTGCGCATGCGTCCACTTCATGAATTTTCATAAATTTCTATAAATTTGAGAAATTTATGAAAATGTATTAATTTTATGGAAATGTATGCAATTCGTGGAAACTTTTGGAAATTATTGAAGTATGTAAAAATGTATGAAAATTTATAGAAATTCGTGAAATTTATAAAAATTTATGGAAATTTGTCAAATTTATGGTAACTTACTGGAATTTATAGAAATGTATGGTAATTTACCGGTAACTTTTGAAAAGACTTCTGCTGGGCGCATGCGTAATAGCACAATACATAATACGCAACAGCGTAATATAATAATGACGAGAAAGTTTTAGATGCACAGACGAAAGGAAACAGATTGTGAAGATAAATTTTCGGAACATATGTTGGTACAAGCATGGGGCTTTAACGAAAAATTTCCGACATGTTGGCAAAAATGTTGGTTCCAGCCTTCTTAATTTTTATTATTTATCCAAAATTTCAAACGATTGCGTACACGTGAATATTAAAGTTTGTAACATATGTTGGGAAAAATTTTAGTTCAAGCTGTAATAATTTTGAGAAAATCCTTATTACATAGAATGAAATAAAAATTTTGCCAAACTAGATTTAAAAATTTCATATTCAATCTTTACGTGCAACCATAAACTCAATTTGAATGTTTTGCTGCGCTCTGAACAAAGTTTTTTGCGAAATACGTACAACGATGATAAACATATGTTTCAACTGTTTCAGAGTGAAGTGTGAATTTTTGGATATAGTCCATATCTGGATGTAAGATATTTTAATGTATGATTGATCAAGTATTAGATTCTACTTACGAACAGCATTGCGGAAAAATATTAGCGCGTAGAAGAACAGTATACACGTAACAGTTTTCATATTTCTGGATACAGAAACTGATCTCTGGAGACTTTCTTGAACTACAACTGCAAAAATCTTGAACTAGCTGTACTTATATAGATTCTAGCCTTAACGTCATATTGACAAATATTACTCTTATTGCTACATTCAGACAGTGAAGTGGCGTTCTTTTCCTATATCAAAAAATCTATTTACTATGCTTAAGCCTGTTTGAGACTCGGGATCTAGACTCGATTTACACACTTGAAATGAAGCGACACGTTGCCAAGTAATTTACACAAACGCCAAAACTTTTGCCAATATTCTTAAAATTGGGCCCTTGCTGATTACTTCAAATTGAGTGTAAAATTACAGAATTCGAAATGATAAATGTTGTATGAAGATACCGGATGTCTACTCAAATCCTGAAGAAAAAATTTCCTGACACGTACGGAGCTATTCTGACATTTCGCATTTTCACTAAATATTTCAGCAAATTATTGCTAATGTCAATATGCGGTCAATATGCGGTCAATATGAAGTCAAAATAAAATTTCCAAAAATATGTAAAAAACATATTTATTGCAAAAAAAAGAATAAATTCTCAACGTGTCGACCAACACTGCGGGTCTTTGTCAAGAGTCGATAAAACAAATCTATAATTTAAATAAGGAAGGCATTTTTACAGTCGCATAGTTTATGCCGTCATTAAAATACGAGTGTTACAAAAATGAAATAGTTATTGTCATACCCGAGTTAAAACACATGGAAGTATTTATAAAAAAAACTTCCTTTTTTTAAAAAAATAGTGAAATTAATCATTTTTCCAATTGAATCCTCAAAGATTTTGTAGAGGCTCCAATAATTTATAAAAGTGTCACATTATAACTGGTATGATGTTTACAGACGGAAGATACAAGATAAGCTGACATGAAGGAAAATAATTGTACAGGTGACAAGGAGAACTTTTAATAAAACTCTGATGAAAAGGCGCGCCAAAGCTTGAGAATAAAATATTATTCGAATCTATATAAAAATTAAAATGGAAAGTTAATTCATAATGCATTGGCAAATTTGATTTATATGAATTATTTCGGTTTTTAAATTTATGGAAATTTTATTATATTTATTTATATAAATTGATTGAATGATTCGTATTTTAAAAGTAATGTTTTCCCTAGCCAAAATTTTTCTATTATCAAAATTAAAAAAAATGATTAAATTTCCATGAATGTTGTGACAAACCTGTAGTTAAATTGCCAATCCTGCAATCTCTCTCATGCTCATAGATTCTGCGTTTTAATCTCCTTGTAATTTCACCTATATAGAGTTTATTACAACCAGTGCATTTGAGTAAATAAACTACATTAGACAGGTTTTCTATTTTATCTGAATCCTTTTTATTAGGTAATAATTTTCAAAGCGTGGTCATTTTTTAAATAAAGGTTAATATTAAATTTTTTTTAAAGATCTCCTCAATCTTTCCGAAAGACCTTGGATGTATGGTAGTGTAACTTTCAGATCTGTCTCATTGTAATTTTGTAACCAATTCTTTTTCTTTTTTTCTACAATGAAACTATTATATATTTCGTGGATACGTTCTTTTATGACATTCTCTATTAATGGTAAAGGATAATTGTTTAATAGTAAGGTGGATTTGATTTGGTCTAAATTCTCTTTTCTGTATTTTATATCACTTAGTTTGATGCATCTATCGACTAAACCTTTTATTAAACCGATCTTTTTGGTAAAAATATGATAGGATTCAAAATTTGAGTAACTACCAGACCAAGATGGGTTTTTGTACCAATTTGTTATTAGGTTTCCATTAGAGGAGAGTAACCAAATATGAGATACCAACTCTGTTTGGTGTGATTGCCGGAATTCTATGGACTGAATTTAAAATTAATGTAGGTCATTTTAAAGGGAATTTAGTTTGCGATAAGGTCCTTAAATGAAAAATTTTATCAAATTTTTAGTTTTGCTGAAAATCCAAAAAATGTAAAAAAAGTGCTTTTTTCAAACTCGTCAAACTATTCTCATAATATGAGATACCCCAGGAAATCGCTAATAAAATGCAAAATAAAGTATTATTTTTGATGAAAAACTTTATTCTATGTTTCCGAAGTATAAACTCACTGTTATTCAGATATATTCAGTTTTTACAGTAGTCACAATCCCATTTGTAACCAGTTTCCCCCGCGTAGCCATAGTGTGTCCAGCTGGAGCGGGAGATGCATTGTACCACAGGTATCTCATATTATGAGAACCACACCGTGCAACTATTCACTTACCACGCCTAACCTGTACAATGAAAAACTTGAACACTGTCGATATTTTCCTACTTAGTTATTCAATCCCTATCCCTCCAGGCCGACTTTACTGCTAAATACTTATTTAATAGATAATAAATAGGGTTTAAAGACTTGCCATCCAAGAACTCGACCATCACCGATTTTGCAAAAAGTTCGCTTATAATCTTTAGAAGCAATATAAAAAATTGACTTTACCACGAAATTACTTTTGCTTCAAGGGCTACAAGTTAGTGATAGAACCAACACAGTGCGCCTCTGAGTTTAGCTGAAACCCCGCTATCTCATATTACGAGAATATCTCATATTCGGGTACTCTCCTCTACATATTTTTTGAATCTCCAAATCCAAAAAATTTAATTTGTTGTTTTTTTCTATCTCGAGTATAAACTGAATGGAATTATCGATACTGTTAAAGACGTTTAAAAGTTCTGTAATCTTATTAGTGGGTACAACTGTAAATACGTCATCTACGTAACCTTTATAAAGAATCGTTTTGAGAGATAATTTTGATAAGGCTCTTTTTTCGGCATCTTCCATAAACAGTTGCATTTTGTACCAAAAAAACTGAATTTTCAACAAAAAATTTAATTTTCAATCACAGTGATGAACGTTTAACTGAGATGACGAATCTTCAACTGGAATAGTTCAATTTTAAGCGTAAAAACGAATTTTCAACCAAAAAGATTAATCTCTACCAAACAAAAAAAATTTAGGACACTTGAAGAGTATACCAAAGCCTAATCCAATCTGTCAATTCTTTTGAAAGTTATCATGCTGACAGGCTAAAAAACTACATACATACATACATACACACAGGCAGACATACACACAGAGAGACAGACACATTCACGAAAACCTGTTTTTTTGGGTTCAGAATGTCTCCGAACGTCGACATTTGACAAAAACAAAGGGGGTCAACTTTTACACAAATCTAGTCTTCAACTAAAATGATGAATTTTCAACTGGAATAGTGGAATTTTTTTCCCGGAAAGTTAAATTTTCAACCAAGAAGATAAGTTTCCAAACCAAAAGAATAATTTTTAAAGAAGATGAATTTTCAACTAAAAAATACCAATGTTGAACCAAATAGTTAGACTTTGAATTAAAAAGGATCAATTTTCAAACAAAAATAGAATAGTTAAATTTTCAGTTCAAACAAATTAATTTCCAATGTAGACTTCAGGCTATGAATTCTTATCACAACACCCCCTTAAAGACATATATGCAGTAACAATCTTTTCTGATAAGATGTCAGCGTTTTTACAGCCTTTCAAAAATGATTGTTACTGCATGGGTATGTTGGGGGGGGGGGTGTTATGATAAGAATCCATAGCCTGAAGTCTACCAAAAAAATTCATCCGGGCACGGAGTTCAATATTTTCGAAAAATGATCATTTTCCTGAAGGAGAAGATCGAAAAATATTCATAGAATCTTGAAATCTTATCAGAAAAGATTGTTACTGCATAGATGTGTTTGGGCGGGTGTTGTGATGAGAATTCATAGCATGTAGTCTACAAAAAAAATTGATCCTGGCACAGAGTTCAATATTTTCGAAAAATATTCATTTTCCTAAAGGAGAAGATCGAAAAATATTCACAGAATCTTGACATCTTATCAGAAAAGATTGTTACTGCATAGATGTGTTTGGGTGGGTGTTGTGATGAGAATTCATAGCATGTAGTCTACAAAAAAAATTCATCCTGGCACAGAGTTCAATATTTTCGAAAAATGTTCATTTTCCTGAGGGAGAAGATCGAAAAATATATTGACAGAGTTTTTACAGCCTTCCAGAAATGATTGTTACTGCATGGGTGTATTTGGGGGGGGGGGCTGATAATAATTCATAGCCTGTAGTCTACAAAAAAAATTCATCCGAGCACAGAGTTCCATATTTGCGAAAAATGTTCATTTTCCTGAAGGAGAAGATCGAAAAATATTCAAAGAGTCTTTACATCTTGTCAGAATTGATTGATAATGACTTCCATTTATTCCAATAATGGTATTTTTTCAAAAAATGAGATAGACAAATATTGACAGTCTTTCCAGTTTTCTAGAATTGATTTCTAATGCGAGAGTGGGTTTTTATGGGTGTTCTGATAACAATCTATTGACTGAGGATCACATCAAAAAATCATAGAAACAACGACTTCGAATTTTTCTAGAAATGTTATTTTTTCGTCAAAGAATAAAACAGCAATATTTACCAAGTCTTTCCAGCTTGCTAGAAGTGTTAGGGGTACATTATATTGCCTAAGGTTTCTCTGAAAAAATCATTAGCACAATAACTTTGCATTTTGTGGAAAATGCTTATTTTTGCTAATTACAAATTTGGAAAATCTTTACCAAATCTTCGTTAGCTATATGTAAATTATTTCTTCTGTATGGGTGGTGTGAAGAGAATGTTATAAGATCAACTCAGAATTAGAAGAAAATGTGGAAAGTGGACTTTCCCCCTCAAATAGGGATATGTGCTTCCTGTGGGGGAAAAATTGCCCCCCGACATCCTTTCGGTACGCCATCATTCGAAATCAATTTTTTGAGGTGAGTTTTGTAGGTTAGATTACCCCCTACATGAGCCTTAATTATAAGGACCTTTTTGTGCATTCTTGCATATTGAATTTTAAATCAAAAGTTTGTTCGTAATTTCTCTTTATTTTCGTAGCAAACAAAATTATGTGGCTTCTCGTAACGACCCTGAACCTTATTAAACAATAAGGACCTCGTTGTGCGAGCAGAATTAAATAAAAAATAGAATAGCACTCCTCGTAACGACCCTACACCTCATGTAATAATGAGGACCTCGTTGTCCGAGTGGAGCTTGCGGTTTATAAATAAAATGATATAAAGATAATGGAAGAGAATCTAAAATTCAGTTGGAAAAGTTGAAGTAAATTCATGATTGTGATTTGTCGTAACGACCCGGACCTTATTTGATAATAAGGACCTCGTTTTGTGAAGAAACACAAGAATTGTTATCATTCATGTATATTGATCTCAAATAGATCTTATGAGAAAGATCTATTAAAATTGTTTAAACTCATCGCATAAGCACGGAATCATCTCTTCCTTGAGTGAATTCGCAATCTGTCTTTTTTGTTTTAAAATAGTGATTGAATACTCAGTGGAATTTTTTATTGTAAGAATTGATCTTACTCAATTGCAGTAATTTTTCAATTACAGTTTCGATAAAAATGTTCAAGTATAAAAAAATGATACTAAAATACATTTTACTTTTTCGTAATAACTTGCATCATTTATGATAAAAATTAGAAAATTAATTTTTGATGAAAAAAATTCACTACATCTCTCAATGCATAATAAAATATTAGTGGCAAATGGATTACTATTGAGCAAAGGCAATAATTTTCGAGCAAATAGACAACTTACAAATTTGTTATGATATTTCTTGAATACTGAAAGTTTGGTAATTACTGCCCTTATTCGATGTATCATTCACTTTCATCAATTTTGTACAACTTATATAATAATAAAAAGTAATATTATTCGTAGCAGTTATCAAATTGAAATTCATATACTCTTATAAATGTTCTAACGAACAATTCACAATTTATTTTATAAATAATATTTCTTTTAATTTGTAAAATGAAAAACTTCATTACGGCAATATAATTTACAAATAAATTAAGTGTTAAACCAATTTAAGAGTAAATTATAATAAATTGAATTATAATTATATTAACAATCCTTTCCCGATGATAACGATGGCAGAACTTACCTACAAATAAATTATGAGAAATCTATTTATTACTTCTTCAACAGAGAAGAAAATGAAAAGCCGCTCCTTATTGGAGGGTACAGACATCATACTTGGTGCATTCTAATTATTTTATACAAATATGGACATAAAAAATTAATAGGCGCCTGTCTTCGATTATGAAAAAGAATTGAAAATCTTCTGCCACAAGCGGCTGCAGGTTGCACAAGATATCTTTCAAAAATAATGCGTGATGAACATCATATTAATACAAATTCAAATATTATTATAAATGTGTTTTAGCTGATGTGGAAAATCGATTCCGGACATAGCGTAATATGAGATTTGAAAAATTTATTTTTGCTCAGAATTATAGTATGCTATGTCCCCAAAATATCAAATTATTCCTTTTATAATAACACCTGATTTCAATTAAATTCACTAAGAATAATTTTTGTAACATCTTCTGAAGAGGATACAGTAGGGAGAATCGAGTATGAAAAAAATTAACAGAGGTACAGCGTAAACGAAAAATTTCACTCGCTATTACCCGAAAATTACGCATTATTATGCATTATTATGCGTGATATTTGCGTTATTACGCAATATCACAAATTATTATGTATTGATACACATTATCAGAAAATACATTATATTTGGAGGAATCAAAAATTAGATAATACTCAAATATAAAGTTGTATTTTTCTCTAATATTAAGGAATTTGACATCGTTTTGCACAATTGAATTTTATTTATCAAATGCCGCAAAAGCTTAAAAATTTCATAAATAATAATGAATTTCACATTTTTGGCTTTTCAGTAGTCAAAATGGCCTAATGGGAATTTGAAATTTTTATAAATGATTTTCAAAATGTTTCAAACAAAATAATTTCAAATAGGACAGATCAAAAATTGAACGATTCTGAAGTTCCTCTAAAAGAAGACAATTTTTGAATTGAAGGTTTTAATTTAAAATGTAGAATTGTACATTTGATGCTTTTAACTATGTAGGTTCTAATTTAATTCTCCAAACACTAAAGACTTTACAAATTTGTACCGTTATGAAGTATGGCTTATGATACGGAACTAGACTTCAACGTGTTGAAGACAAACCCAGGAAGAAATATTTTCACATCGGCAGTCAAATAAACTTGGAGCCAGACGAGGGAAATGGTTCCGAAATAAGTCAAACTAGAAATTCAAGAAATATAATTTATTGAACACTTTTATTTCTACAAGCTCCCGCATTTGCCTACACCTCCATACGACTGTGTTTCAGTGCAACCTGGCCGGAAAAACCCACTTGTGGAGAAAAACCCCCAGGAGGAGCCAAATCTCTTACAAAATATTTCACTCATAAGAGCCTCAATCCAAACCAAATATTTATGTCTATGACAGACTATATTATTCATACTAATTATTGTGAAGATTTTATCCTAACATTTAATGATGGGGCTGCTCCTGCTCCTATTCTGTAAGAAAAAATTTGAAATTTCAATTATTCTGATCATTAACACGTGGTTTTCTTTATGAGATATTTTATATTTAATTAACCTAGGATGAAAATTTTGAGTATTTTTCAGAGCCTCAATGTAATCTTCATTTTAAAAATCTGGACACATCAGGCACATATCTGTTATATCTTTGTTTTAGATTGTATTTTAGTTTTTACATTACCTTCATCTTAAGAAAGCAGATCCTTTTCGATCCATACATCACTCAGGTATGTGGCATAATGCTCCCATTCATTACGTTGCTGATTTTCTATATAAGCTTGTGTGCGACGAAAGTGAAGATCATCAGCTAGTGGTGCAAATACGTGACCTGATTATGTAAGAAAAATATAGTAATTATTTAAGTTGAAGAATTAAAAAAATTATTAGTTCAGAAATATCAGGCACTTTACTACGTGTAAAATACTGATTTTTGATACGAGTGAGTAAAACACTCCATGCTTAGGAGAAAAGTAGTCTTTATAGGCAGAGTTCTCTAATATTTTTGAGAATTATATTTTATTTTTTAAATTACCATAGGTATGTGGTTCTGTTGAAAGCATCGTGTCTTCCGTAAAGCATTCTCCAACTATTTTAAAACCATCACGAGTTGGACGAACAATTAAATCCCAAGGTCGATATTCGAGTGGTTCTATTCGATAGTCTCCTGTAGGAAAATATAGTTACTAGTTATTTTAACGATACGAAATTCCTTCACTCAGAACTACGAAATTGTACTTAGTTGTGAGTATACTAATAATTTAATAAGAAATGAGATTTTGATATTTTTTTCTGAACCCCAAAAATGTTTTCTTATTTCCAAAACATTATGTAATAATCTTGATATTTGATATTTAATATTGATATTTAATTTTAATAATAATTTTAATTTAATTTAATTTTAACTTTAATCTTAATATTTAATCGTTTCTTTCCAAATTGTATTTCCGAATAGAAATCCGTAATAGTTAAACAATTATTTACATTTATAAATGATACGAATTGAAGTAATTGTAATTCAAGCTTACAAATTGCATAAATCTCCAAGTACAAATAACAATTCTGAATTAAGTGCTCAAGATTTACTAATTTAATAATTCTCAATGCAAATTCTTGAACTTTGAGGAATCATATATTAAAAACTTCGTAATCAGACAATTTCAAAGTTAATCTCCAATATTTATACAATTTTTAGTATTCGAATAAATAAATTGAAACTGCATAACTAGGAAGTTTCAAATTTCAAAGTTTGTAATTGAAAATTGACTAATTTGCTAATTTTAATCAAGAATCCTTAAAACATCAAAAATTTCAAGTGAAAAGTTTATGAATGGAAGGTTTGCCAATCGCAAGTTAAACAATTATACATCTGAATTGTAAATTCAGTATACTTTAAAAGAACGTTCTGTATCGTTCAATTTTGGATCTGCCCTATAGTTTAAAGTTTCGAAATTCAAGTAACTTTGATTTTAGAGATTCAGCACCTTTCAAATTTTATAATGAGCCCTTTTTACTACTTAAAAGCCACTAATGGTAAATTTATTAGTATTTCTGTGATTTTTTCACTTATAGGACACTTAGTGAAAAAAAATTTAATTATGCTTTTATGCAATACAATTTTATATCCCTCAATATTTGAAACTTCTAATTTTATAGTGTACAAGTCAAAGCATTTTAAATAAAAAGCTATTCAATATATGTTGTTTCGCGTTTGTAAATGATCAATTTAAAAAAATTTTAATTTAAAATTTTCAGTTTAGAATGATTATTTCAGACATTTGAAAGGTAGTATGACATAATAGCCTAACCTACATTTTCACGATCTTACAGAAGAGAATAAAAATGTTTCCAAAAATCGAATTTCTGATTTAACAAAAAAGGAACGTGCTTTGGAAAACAGTGTTGAATTAAACCCTAAAAATTTTGAATGGAAAACATTATTAGGTTTCACGAAAATTTAATGAGAATTTTTTTTCGTGCGAGGTGCACGCTTTTTCAACATTAGACGATTATGAAACATCCAATTTTTAATTTCAGGAACGTAAGAAATCGCTTTCGAGCTACTTAGTCGCTGAATCGATAAAAAAGGTTTGATAAAAGAATACTATTAGTTTCAGAAAGAATGGAGCAGAAGGTTTTTCTGTTCCGTGTGGAAAAATATTCTGGCGCTGGCCTGGCCCAGACCAGATAGTCTGGTTTCCAGTCTTGACGATGGCCAAAAGTCTAACGTTTTTATTGGCTAGCCCCAGGCCAGACTGGCCGGTCAACCGCTAGTTATGGGATAAGAAAAAAAGTCTTGTTTTGATAGTGTGAATTTCTTATTTTTTATCATTTTAGACATCCTGTAATGTTTTCGAAATATTTAAAAAAAAATTTGCTGATTGAACTTGGAAGTTTTTTTGTTCTTGGCTCGCTGATTAGCGCCAGTCCTGGGACAGACCAGTCCTTCCAGACTAGACGGTCTAGATAAATCCAGACCTGGACCAGATCTGTAAACAGACTGCCAGGATATTTTTCCACACGGAGTGCTCGAGCGACACGTTTTCTCAAATTTGAATAGTGATACAAAATTTAGTATTCGATTTTAAAAAAGTGAGTTTAGCTAGATGCAACTGCACATGCGCAGATGGGCCTACGTGAAAATTCAGTCAGGCCCTTATAGCGTGCTAGCAACAGTAAGAGTATTAAAAATCCTTTCTTCAGATTATGTATCAGAATTTTTTCAATTTCTCGAGCCAAGTATCCTATTTTCGAAAATTTTTGGCTTAGGTCCTCATGGATTGCTTAGCTTTCATTTCTAAATCCTAAAAGCTTGAAAATGAAAACCAAAATTTTAAAGTCATAAATACAATTCAAAATAATGCCCCTTTCTATAATGACATTAATAATTTCTGAAATTTTAATTAGATAATGTGAATTGTATTGTAATCCCTCAAATTTCTCAAAATTTTTTTAATATAACATTTCTTTGAGGATTTTTAACTTTTCAAACTTTGAAATGAAATTTATTTAGTCGTGAAAACTGTTTCTGCCTATTTTAACAAAAAAATGCACTCCATTTACAAATGATTACGCCAGGAAATTTGTTATGAAAGTTTTACAAAGTGACGAAAAATAGCATAAATCAATAATTGCTTTTCTATAAAAGAATAAGGTTTTTTGTACTCAAATTACGGCATTCGTTATATACGTTTATTTTATCTGTAATTATTCTGTAATTGAATTTTGGATTGAAATTTTTTCAACTTTTCTGAAATTCTTGCAATATATGCATTTTTAATATTTGCCTATACAATTTTTTTATAACACTGAAAATTATGCATTCATAGATTTTTATTCGAAATACACTACTGACGGATAGGATCGAAACAATGACCGGATGGTCTATCAAAAATTAGTAATTTCGTCTTGTGGTTACTGAATTATCACGTGAGAAGGATAAAATTAAGTTCCAAGTTTTAAGGAATTCTGTACTTTAACTTCAACTTTCGGCAAGAGCGAGGAAAATGAATCCTTTAATTTGATATTTAACAAAAGTGATATGTAGGACGCCACATTTCATTTGAGATATTAAACATTCAAAAATCTTCGCGGGTTAATCAAATAGTAATTTTTTGTGCGAGCATGCGAAAATCCTGAACATCGCTTGTGTGAAATATTAAATTCGAGTGTGGAGCTTCACATGATGACTTTTTGAGGCTCTTTACTTGGGGAGATCGCTGGAGAGATTGATCAGCAACCTGGATCAGAGCAATGTTGCGGAACAAACATGTTATTCAAATAAATAACACGGGAATTTTAGATCATTCGAAAAAACTATACCTCCTTCCCCACATTACTTCCTTCCTCACTGAGTTAGTCATGCTTACCCCGAAAAGAAAGTGGCTCAATGGTATAATAATAATAAATTGATTTTTCAATCTCCTACCAAGAGTTAAAATTCCTTAAAAATAAGAATTTCATTCTTGGGTTTCTCACGTCATAATTTATTATCCAGAAGGACGAATTAATTTAAATAGGGCTCCTTAAACGCAGAATTCAATTAGATTTTCAAAGGTTTTTTGGAAATATTCTTAGCTCCCTATATTTTGGACAGCTTTATTACCTTTTGAAGTCAAAAATAATTTTCAATAAGTCATGGGGCTAGGTGGTCCAATACTGTCCGTCGGTAGTTCAACCCCCAAATATCGAATCGCAGAAATTATAGTAAAACAAAAAGTTTCCTGTGTATACCAATCTCAGGTTTGTGTAATTATATATACCATTTGTTTATAAAAATCGAGTTATTTAGAAAATTATTTATTTAAGTTATTTTAGTACTCAGATTTATTGTTATAATTTTTACTTGGGTCGGTGATGTGTCGCTTCCACATCTTTCTGTAAACAGCCATCAGGATTTCACTATCATCCAGTTTTCTAATGCCTTTACCATCATGCCTATCAGGCCTGGCTATGACTAAATAAAATTCTTGTTGATAAATCACTATTTGACCCACAGGATGAAGAGCTGCATGATCGGGAGCATATATCGTGGGTGGTACAGCACGTGATCCTGTAGAAAATAATATATCGATTTTTATTAGAGCACTAGAAAGAAGTCGGCGCGCCACGAGTGCTATTTTTATGTTGCCTCTCGCAATTTTTAGATCAAAGTATGAAATTAATATTAATACGAAATGTTTCTATTCCACAGCACGTACTATCTGAAATACAACAAAAAAAACGATAAATATTCTTTGGATAATTTGTGAAAAATTTCTCCACTTTTTAGTGGGGAAAAACTCACATTTTCATCGGGGAAAATCATTTCCCCCTAGATTTAGGGAAATTTTCCAGAAAGTTCTTATAATTCACTAAAAACCTGGAGAAAATTCCCTAAAATTCAGGAAATTAGATAATACCTACAATTTTGGGGGTAATTTCCCTAAACATATGGTTATTTATACACGAATTCGGGAATATTCTCTACAATTTGGGGAATTAAATGCTCTCTACTGATTGTAGGGCACGTTGCAAAAATAATGTTTACGTAGATCAGGTAAATTTTCTAAAAATTCTTGTAGTATTACCGTACGTTCAAGAAGGTATTTTGCCCTGAAATATTTGATAAACTAGCACAATATTTTGAATAATTGTACACATTTTTTTGAAGAAAGTTGTATTAATGTCATTTCAAAGATTTCTCTTCATGAAATTTTGTTGTTCACGTCAGAATGCAATAAATGAGTTACATGTTACATGCAAAAAATGTATTTATCGGTTTTATTTAAAAATTTGTTTGCAGTGCTCTGCTTTCAATATGTGCTAATATTTAAATCTTGCTGCTCTGAGCTGGTAGTTCGGGAGAATATCCGCCAGGGCGTCACGTGCCGTCTCTCTCGTAACAGAAATGAAGCGTTGCCTGTTTAAGAGAGCAGTCGACGCGAAGCGAAGCATACGTGTCAGGCTCAAGGCGAGGTTCTTTCATTGCTACGGTCGAGCTGATCCTAGCTTTCTTTAATAATATTCCGCAAATTTTGGGAAACCTTGAGTCATAACACGATATCATAGGGAATATTCACCATCAAAATTCCGGTGACAATTAATCACTTTTTAGTTAAAATTCGAAATAAGTTTAGGGAGATGTTTTTAAATAATGAGTAATGTTTGGGAAATTTTCCTTCTAAACTTTGGGAAAAAGCCTAAAAATATGTATAAATTAGCGTCATCACAGTTTTGGGGAAACTTCCACAAAAAAATGTTTACAGTGTATATATAATATTTCTGCATGATACGTATACAATGAAACCGTTGGGTTTTCGTTAAAAAATAACATTTCTGATGAAAAAAAAATTATGATAATAATAAATTGGTAATGTATTATACAGGGTGTCCAAAAATTCCCGGGACGGCTGAATATTTCCTCAGGTAAGATATTTTTAAGGGCGGTCAAGGTCATTCTTGAAGGAACTTTCAACAAGGAATTCAATGGTGACCTTTATTTTGATCTTGACCATGACCTTCATGGTCATTTCAAGGTCAAATTGATTTTTTTAAATGGGAACCTCTATTTTTGACCCCGGGAACTGAGAGAGCGGAAAATTTTACGTCCAGATATGACCTTGACAAATCGAAAATTTGACCTGGAAAGGTCAGGGCAAGGTCAAACAACGTGCAGCAGGATGACTCGACTGGCATGAATTTTTGAAGAAAATGTTCAACGCAAGAGTTGTAGCATTTTATACTCCCGATCGATTGGTGACTTTGACCTTGTCTATGACCAGAACCTTCACCAGGACATTTTCTTCAAAAATTCATGCCAGTCGAGTCATCCTGCTGCACGTTGTTTGACCTTGCCCTGACCTTTCCAGGTCAAATTTTCGATTTGTCAAGGTCATATCTGGACGTAAAATTTTCCGCACTCTCAGTTCCCGGGGTCAAAAATAGAGGTTCCCATTTAAAAAATCAATTTGACCTTGAAATGACCGTGAAGGTCATGGTCAAGATCAAAATAAAGGTCACCATTGAATTCCTTGTTGAAAGTTCTTTCAAGAATGACCTTGACCGCCCTGAAAAATATCTTACCTGAGAACATATTCAGCCGTCCCGGGACTTTTTGGACACCCGGTATAATTATAAAAAGTATATTATATATAAATTATAACAAATTCGTTCAACATTGTGACTTTAATGGAGTGGCCGAATTCTATAGCCGCCTATACATTTTGCTCGCTGAACAGCGCGGAGTTGGCCGGTGGAAAGTTTTAAACAATTTCTTATCTCTTATTTTAAATTAGATATTTTTATATAAAATTTAATTGGGCATCTTTTTTTATCCACAAAAAGTTGTAAATTTTGCTAATTATTGTAATTTTTGATGAAATTTACGGAAAATACAATGTTAGAAAAATCTGTACTAATAGTATACGTGCAAGGGAAGGAAGAATGCACAACATGAAATTAAATTTATTATACCAGCGTACAGTAAATTTAGTATATTCATACTGAATTTAGTATACACGTACATCAAATTTAGTATACGCGTATACTAAATTCACCATAAATATACTAAATTTCCTGTAGGCTGGTATACTGAATTTAATTTCATGTTGTGCATTCTTGCTTCGATTACATCTGTACTAAATCTAGTATAGATTTTTCTAACAGTGTATGCTTTACTGCTCATGTTAATGCCATTATACGTGTGCACCAACTTTTGTCGTAATTTTTATAATTTATCTCATTTTCGAAGAATTATTTATTCATTAAAAATTTTTGAACACTGAAATTCTCGCTAAAATCAGATTCTGAAAGAATTTATTCAGTGAATCCATCTAACGTATGAGTATTTTATTTACGATTGATATTATTAACAATAAAGGGTAAGACATCATTTGAAGATTTAAAGTGCACGACCTAATCAACTTAATGAATCTGGAACTGAATATCAATAATAATTATCATAATTATAAATTTAAATACGCTTACCCCGAAAGGGATATGGCTTAACGCCATATCGGAAGGCTAATGCCAAACAAAACACAATAGGAAAAAAAGTCAGGAAAAGAAAAACGTTACCTTTTAAAAGCCATATAAGAGTATTATAACAATTTTTGAATTTTCTTTGAATATAAAAAAAAATTGTGCTCAACATATAGTGTGCACCGGAAAAAGATCTACAAATTTTTTGTCCAATCACTTTTTTATTGGACACGTAATTTTTATTTTATTCGCAAAAAAAACATGAAAAGTAATAGGATTAAATTTTTGGATAAACAAGATAAGCTATGAAATAAAAATAAGACAAAAGTTGTTCACCAAAAAAAGATGTACATATTTTTTTTTAATACTTTTCACATAGGGCGGGTAGATTTTCTTTTAATGGTGAAAAATAAGATTAGAAATAAGAAAATTAACTCTTTCGAAAAAGGGACACAAGCTACAATTACATTTAATTTAACAAAACTTTTCACCTAAATTGTATCTACGATTGGAACCACCTTACGCTTGGATGCTTACTTTTAGTTTGAATCGTAATCCTTGAATTCCTTGAATTCCATGAATTCCTTGAATTCCTTTAATTCTTTGAATTCTATGCATTCTTTGAATTCCATGACTTCTTCGAATTGTATGAATTTCTGGAATTCCATGAATTCTTTGGATTCCATTAATTCTTTGATTTCCATGAATTCTTTGAATCCCATGAATTATTTAAGTTCATGAATTATTTGAATTCCATGAATCCTCAAATTTCATTAATTCCTTAAATGCCATGAATGCCTTAAATTCCATGAATTCCTTGAAGTCCATGAATTCTTTGAATTCCAAAAATTCCCAATTTTTCAATTTGTTTTTCAACTATAAAATATAATTATTTTCAAACGATACCATTTTTAAAGATGTAAAAATGAAACCAAACCATTTTAGAGGTTTCGAGATATGCTTTCGATATATGAATTGTGCATGACCTAGCACATTTTACGACGTAAAAAGTGTTTTCGAAGGTCAAAGGTTTTTTTCCGACGCTTGTAGAAAATTGTGTTTCTCTTTTGTATAACATCGTGCATTATAATCAAGGCATAATCAACTTATGTGAAAAAAGGTGCTGAACATGAATGCGTTGTTAAATTTTGATTTTCCAATGATTTCCAATGTTTTTCGGGTACAAATATACAAAATTGATGCGTGTAGCTAAAAAACTGGAGTAAAAAACAAAAGCATCTTTGCGAACCAACTGCATTCTGCGAAGAGAATATATTAGCTTGGAACAGAAACAACTTCATGCTGTGAAAACTAACTTGTCAAAAACTACGCGTCCTATCGAAGTATTGATGATTAATAAATTTGTAGGTCTTTTTGAGAGGCTGTTGGACGCGCACAGATGTCACTTTCCTAACTGTGCACGTTTATGTCGGTACGCAAGGGTTTATACGAGAGTGGTCCTTTCTATCTACGTATAGTAAATTTTTAAAAGCTAAAATTATTATTCAAACCGGCTGGGGTGAAGCATATTAACTTTTCAAAAGTCAGTTTGAAAATATTTAAAAGATTATTTTTGTGATAATACTTCTCCCGAATTATTATAGATATATGAAAATCTCTTTCTAGATATATTTTTTCTTTTATTAAGCCATATGCTTCTTTGAGTTTCCCAGTTGGCATGGAGACGTCTGATGTTACTTCTCTGTCTTTGATTTCACAAAATCGGTTATTTATTTTAGGTACTTTCTTATGATGTCACAAAAGGCAAATTAAAAAAAAAATTCAATAATTATTATCACAGCTTCACTGTTGTTTATGTGATTGTTTATAATGACAGGTTTCATATTTGTCCTTGCAATTGGTTAGTGAAATCTCAAGGTAAAACTTTATGGACTGTAAACAACCCCTAAAAATCAATTGGTTTCAAAATGAAAAATGCGTCCTTACTATTCTTGGTATTCAAACAAATCGGCGGAGGGGGGCGGAGCAAGGAAATTTGAAAACAAATTTGTACCACCCTTATGAATAAACCTTGAGATTTCACTAGCCAATGACAAAGACAAATATGTGACCCATCATTATACATCATCACATAAACAACAATAAAACTGTAATAAAAATTATTAATTTTTTTTTTAATTTACTTTTTGTTACATCCTAAGAAATTACCTAAAACAAATAAACGATTTCGTGAAATCGAAGGCAGATAAGTAACTTGAAAAAAAAAGACTAATACATACCGAGTGGGCATGGTAGTTAGTCATCGTTAGGACAACCTGAAGACATCAGACATCTCCATGCCCACTGGGAAAATCGAAGATGGATAGGGCTTAATAAGATAAAAGTATTAAAAAATATATCTAAAAAGAGAATTTCATATATGTATAATAATTTGGAATGTACATTATCATAAGAATAATCATTAAAATATTTTTAAACTAACTTTTGAAAAGTTAGTATGGTCAATTCCACCCGGTTTGATTTAAAAGAAGAATAAAATTTTCTTTTTTTACGTCTGGGAAAATGTATAATTTATAAAAGGACAGAACCTAATGGATACGGCATCTTTCTTGGAAACTTTGTGAACGCACACATTAAGAATTACAATGCGACACATCGGAGAGCGATACGTCGGTGTAAGAAGGGTCAAGGTCAGTAATAAATTTCATAGTAATATTTTTGTGACAGTGTTTTTCTCAATTATATGTTTGTTATAGTTCAAATTTGTGGTATTGATGTTTGACATGAATTTAGAGAAATTGTTATTCACATATTAATTCAACAACGTTATTATAAGAAGTACTAAAATAATCTAAATCAGTAACTAAATTCATGCAAGTTTCACCTTCTTTTCTAATAAAAACCATCTCAGCAAAAGCGTATTTATGTCCATAAGGTTCAATATACAATATTTCTACTCTCTTAAATTGAACCAGTGAAATTGTCACTGGTTGAATCAGTATTTTGAATTATCACTGGTGAACCAGTGATTTTACCACTTTGACTGGACGAACCAGTAAGTGATTCAACTAAAATAGCGCTACTGATTTTACTAGTGACGCCAAATTATAGATTGAACCAGTGATATAGCGCTCCACGCGGGCAAGACGTGAACCCCCAGTCGTCTGGTACGCGCGCGTTGCCGGTCAGGTCTTGGCATTTCTCGAGTGAAAACGAATCTTATTGTGTACTAGTGTTTGTTTTATAAATATTTGGTGCCTGGCTGCAATGAGCAGGGGATATAATATCTTTCGCTTGATAGTGGGAGGTCCCTGGCCATGGGTTAAACTTTGAGCAACGCGACACGTTAACATAACGACGAGTCTTTCCACAATCAGGCGCAACATATTATATCCCATCATATTGCAGCCCGGCCTTCATTTATTGTTGTGAGAATAAAGTGAGGTTTTTAAAAGATAATTTTACAACTGTTACCACAAAAGTGCGATGAATGATAAGTGCCATACCTAAACAGCTGACAGGCGACAAGGCGTACGACCAGATGACTACTGGTACTGAGAAACCAGTGAACCTCACTGATTAAACCAGTGCAGGAACTTCACTGAATGAACCAGTGAATTCTCACTGATTGTCAGTTTCCGTGTCTGCATTCCAAGCAGGGATTTGTGGAAAGCAAATAGTAAGCCGCTCCTCCACGGGAAAATCTGGTATACAGATGGCTCCAGGGGAGAGGTAGGGCCAGGAGCAGGAATCTATGACAGCAAAAGAGGGAGGGGGTTAGGGATCACACTCGGGCGACATGCCCAAGTCTAGACATGTCTTTCATGTGGAGGTCCTGGCCGTCCTTCGCTGTGCTGAAACATTATTAGAAGAAAACGCTGCTGGTAGACAAATTACGATCTGCTCGGACAGCCAAGCGAGACTAACTGCAATAGGGAAACCAGACATAACATCAGAACTGGTTTGCGAATGCAAAAAGGCATCAAACCAACTTGCAGAAAAAAATGCAGTGGCTCTTATATGGTTCCCTGGTCAGACGGGCATCAAGGCCAACGAAAAGGCGGTCCAGTTGGAAAAATACGGCGCAGCAAGTGAATACATAGGACCGGAACCGCTACTGGGACAAGCGTATTGCTGCACCAGGATGGCCATTAAAAGTTGGATCGGAACAAAACACCGGGAATATGCAGAACCAGGGAAATCCTGAGTTTACCCAAAAAAGATATAAGGACAGTGTTCCTGATCCTAACTGGGCACAAACACTTGAACTATCATATGCTCAAAATGGGGTATAACCCCACAACAGAGTGAAAGAAGTGCGGCAGGGATGACGAAAAATCCCTGAATGTATTATGCCAGTGCCCGGCATTAGCTGGGCTCAGGCAACAATTCCTCGGCGCCCATTTTATGTAACCTGAGAAAATTACAACGCGATCAGTGATCGACGAATTATGCTTCATCAAGAGGTCTGGGGTCTATTACTGATGAGAGCGAATAGTTAAGGGTGTGGCACAATAGGATTTATAGCTTAAGCGCCAGGGGAGCTTCTCAGGGGCTTCCCGCTTGCCTTGGAACAGCGACTGATAATGAATAACGAAAGAAGCACGGGACGATAGGATGGACGAATCGGAAGTTGATCTCATCGGTTATCTTCCTGCCGACCGTTGCGATTTATAGAAATTAAGTTGTGTGCATCAACCCTTCCTTCTTATCATGCGATTCATTACGTTTCTGTAATACGCCCGTAAGCGCGAAAAATTCTTTTCTTAGCGTCTGTACACTCATCGTAGGAATACGAGGTGCTGCTGTCGTCCCTTACAGTGTCCAAGGTAGGACCTTTTTCTGATTAATGGTTTATCCAAGCCTTTTTCTGAATTTTATCTGGCTCTTTTTTTTTTATTCGACTCCTTGGCGAAATTATCGTTAATTGATTCCCATTGCTTATTGCTTTTTGTACCATATGATTTTGCACCTCGATGTTGTACTATAATGACTTTCATTGTTTATTTCTTATAATATGTCTTCGTAATCAATAATTTACAATCTGGAATGCCGAAATGCCAAAAAGATTAATAGCTTTTGGTAATATTTTTTGATCCTATGATACCTTTTTTGTGATATTTTGTCTAATGTTCTCGACCCTTGCAATCTGCTCGATCCCCGATATTTTAAACACCCTTTTCTTAAGTGCCGCAATACCCAAAAATGTATTGTTGTGTAATATTTCTATTTGACATGTTGTACCTGCTATAATGTATTCTCGATCCTTGTTATTTTGAATACCCTCTTTTGAGTGATGAAATTGCTGAAAACTGTGTACCCTGTTTTCGATCCCGTAATATATAATGTTCAAAATTAATTATTTGTACTGTATTTTGACCCTTTTTGACAGAAAGGGCGAACCTTTGACCTGTGTTGTCCTCTTATTTTTTTAGCACCCTTAATTGTGTTGGCTTGCGATACCCCTTTATAATGTTCTTGACCTCCCCATACCTTCCATAATGTTTTTAGACCCTCTGTGAGACCCTATAGTTTCTTAGCTTACACAGGAGTATCAATGTCACAAATTTTCTGAAAAAAATATATATACAGTACTACTACTAACTTGGAATGCTAATGAATTTGCCATACCTCGTCGATAAGCTGCATCTGTAAAATATAATACGGGGATTTTTATTAAAGAATTTTTCCAATGAACGCCAAAAGTTTGCTATAGGTTGGGTTTCCTGGCTTTCAAGATACTCTGAATGTCAAAACAGGTATTTACCATTTAGGGTTGACAAAGTATTACAGGCAAAGTATATAATCCGGCAATATACGTATATTATCCCTAGGTATTATATATAATTCCTGGCCACCTCAGGCAAATCATGTAATCGAATACTTATTATATACATTGCCTAGGATCCAGGCAAGGTATGTGATACTCTCTATTATAAAGATTGCCTAGGTATTGCATATGTTACAAGCAAAGTATATAATCCATGCATTTTATATAATGCCCGGCACGAGATAGGTGAAGTTATAATCTTGATTTTGAATATAATGATGCAGTTAAAGAAGGCCACGATGAATTAAAGAGCACTTACAGAACTCAACACACATTTACTTGCTGCTTATGACAACATGGCATACTGGAATGATATTTTGATTGCCACTGAACTTTGTTTTTTTTTCACGAATACTAATCATTTGTTATTCAAAAACAAAGTTGATTTTTATTTTTATTTTCAGAAGTCCCATTTTTTATGATTTTCAGATTTATGAAGAAAGTTCTTGAATAACTAGATGTTTGTATAAATTATTTAAACAATTTTTAATTGTTGTTAGACATTTTCTCTTAGTATAGAGTTGAAAAGTCGCGGTTCGTTACGAATTTTTCACCTTGTTATCAACCTTTAGGTTAGATTACAAAAAATTACTATAAAAGAAGATTGTTATGAACAATTTTGAAAATTCTAGAGAAAACAGAACCTTCTACCATTATTCAGAGACAATATTATTAAAATTAATACTAAATTGTGTCGACAATTAATTTTGTGAACTATAAATCATTATTATTATTACAATGTGCTTTCACAGCCCATTGTTAATTATCTCTAAAAAATTTGAAGAGAATCAAAATTGGATTTTCTTCAAAAATTGAGTGTAAAGAAACAATTCATATTGTTGTCCTTAAATCACCAAAATATTGCAATTAGAAAAAGAGAGAAATTTCTCAAATCGCAAATAATTTCCACACACGATTTGTTCTAAAAGCCCTGTAAATATAAAAATGGGATCACCCTTAGTTTTCCATAAATGGTTAAAAATGTATATACAATGTGATTATGTTTTCTTTGTGATTTAAAAAAAAACGAATTGTTCATATTAGATAATAATATAGACACAGAATTGCTTATTTCACAAAATGCCCAGGCATTGTAAGTAATGTCATTCCTCACTCAAGTGAAACTAAAGTCAAAACGAGGCTCCTTCATACTCGCAGTGACCAAATGGCCCGTTTGGCCTCGCGTATCGAAATATAATATTCATTAACTGAAAATTCAACTATTCCATTCATGGTTGGAAATTCAGATACATGGATGAAAGTTGAACTACCTTGTTAAAGACAGATTTTATTGATTAAAGATGTAGCTATTATGTTGAAAATTATTATTACTTTATTAGAAAATTAAGTTTTCAACTGAAAAATTAACTATTCTAATTTTGGATGTAAATTGAATCTTTTGCAACTGCATATTTTCGAACGTCAAGAATTTCCAATTTGAACTCTTCAAAATTGTAGAACCTTGAATTCCAGAACAGAAAGAGAACACGAGACGGAAATAAAAATAGGATACTAAAATGTAAAAGGTATTTCATTAACTTTTCCAAATTTAACGCTAATTTTTATACAAGTGTGGGAGAGTAGGGGGCATAGGGTAGTTTAAAGGCAGAGAAGGAACGCAGGGGCAAGCGATGGCTATTCTGATCGTGGAAGAGAACTCGAGTGCACCGACAAATTTGACCTTCGATTTTTGGTGATCGCCCCCCCCCCCCCCCCCGATGTGTTTAATTTCTATAAAAAGAAATTTCGTATTTTTTTTTCACATCGGTCAATATCAACCCGTATCCCTGATCTTTTAAAATTATAATGGGTTTTTGTATAGGAAAAGATCGTTTTTGGGGAAAAAAATGAAAAAAGCACTCCTTATTAACTTCTTGTAAATTAAAGTGAAGTCACCTCTTGAAGAATGTTTAAGGAATATCTTTTACGCAATAACTTTTTATTTTGACGCCCCCAACCCCCTTTTATTGTGATAGGAAAATGCTCCAAAAAAATTCAACGTATCAGTTTTTTGTAAATTTCATGCTACAGATGGTATTTTTTAAAATATCCACTAAATTAACTATTCATATTCGATGAGTAACAAATTTCCAAGCATTTTTCAACTAATTATAATTTTCAAAAAGTATTACTATTTGTTTAAGCAATTTTTTTTCTCGCATGTAAATTATTACTTTTTGCGATAAATGATACAGTTTCTGAATTTCAAGAATAATATTTCTAATTTGACACATTTGGTTATAATTTTAACTATTTTCATTTGTACAGAAAATTATTCCTCTGTTCATCGTATACATTTTTTTTGGAGTTAATAAAACAATTCACGAATGATAAAAGTTTCGAGACCCTCTGAATCCGAAAAAAGGTTTCACTATGGTGTCAGTCCGTCCTCGTTGTCGTTGTTGTCATCGATCTTTGTTTTTATCAAATTAATAGGAGAAGAATTTATTAATAGTGTTTTTTCTATAATTTCTAAGTTTTTCTTATGAAGGCTTTTATCAGCTAATTTAACAGCTCTATCTACTAAGCCGTAGATTACCCCAATTTAGTTGTACAGAGGGTGATGCGAGGCAAAATTTAAAAACGTCCTGACCATACTGGTTTTCTATACCAACCAGTGATAATTCTCTGGTTTCCTATAATTAAAGTTAAATCTAGAAAGTTTATTTTATTATCGTTAGAGAGTTAAAGTGTAAATTCTAGTTTTTTATCAATAGAATTACATTTTTTAAGAATGCTCTTTCTTGTTAAAGATGTGTGTTTTTTAAATTTATTCCATCTTTTATCAATAGAGTCTAGAATTAATTTTCATGAAATATTAGTGTACATTAAAAAAATATCAAGTGATACAATAGTGAAATTTTCAGGAATATAAATTTTACTAATTTTTTCCTTAAAATCCCAGCTATCACGAATGTGATTTGTTGTTTTACCTACAATTTTTTGTAGAGATTTTTCAAGTGTTTTTGATACATAGAAGAGAGTTGAACCAGGAAAAGAAGTGATTCTTACATTCCGTAAATCGTGGAAAGTTATTTTTCCTGAAATTAATTTGGCAGATAATGAATGTCCAGAGTGATATTTTTTGTGAAATACAGTTAGCAATTATTAAGGAACTTGATATCACTTGCTCCTTCTTTTCACTGCAAAATTTTTTGTGTTACAAATGTTATTCTTGAAATTACTCAACATTTTTTACATAAAACTCCGAGTGGCGCTGCGATCGCAGCGAGTGTGTCGCGACTTGGCGTCGGTCCGTGTTTTTTCGCCTTGGTTGACGGTTATCTTTGGGCTGGAAACGCGATTGGTGCTTGATGTGTTTTCCAGGTGTCTTCTGAACGTGAGGAGATAATAGTTTTTGTGGGGAGTGTTCTTACTGTTGGTCACGGAGTGGTTCTGGAGGTGAGCAACTTGCCCTCTCGGTTAGGAAGATGGCGGACAGTTAGGTTGAGGACAGAGGGGAGGGAAGTCGGGAAGGAATCCATCCCGCCAACGAAGCAGATCGCTCTACAAGTGATTTCACGGGAGTTCCGATAGATGGAGCGATGGGTCTAGCGGAAGATGAGGCCCCGGAAGAGGTGGACGGAAGCTCAGAGGTGACTTTCGGGGACAAAACTGGAGCTCAAACAAAAAAGATTAGTGGGCGCCCCAGGAAGCGTGAAGAGGGGCAGGGGAAAATAGTTAACTATTTCTTGAGAAGTGGGAACGCGAAAGATGATGAGGCACGGGCCTTTGAAACAAAGGGAAGACTGTCTAGAACTCCTCCAAGAGATCAGGGAAGTTTTAGTTTGGTGAAGGAGACAGGGGATATGCCCGAAAGTGAGAACGACCAGGATGAGAACTCTAAAACTGAAGAGGATGAGGGGCCAGTGTTAAGGGGTCACTATAGGGGAAATAGGCCTCAGGAGTATCGGAAAAGTGCGGAGATGCGGAGACACATTGACCTACAAAGTGCAGCCTGTGGTGAGAACTGATGGATCTGTCGAGATCGTTAATGGACCAGCCTCTGGATTTTTTACTGCAAGACTAGACGGTCTACAGAAGAAAATAAACAGCTTGAAAACTTCGATGGTGGCCTTGAAGACTTGGATGTCTGAAGGTTTCCAGGAAATGTCAGCCAAATTAGTTGAGTCCGCAAAGTTGTTGGAAAGGGACGGAAATGGTCAGTCTACGAGAAATTACCCTTCATCAAAGTTGTTAGAAAATGAAGTGCTGGCAAGGAACACTAGAGGGGGGACCGGCGCTAAGGAAAAAGTAGTCGACGAGAGAACTGCATCAAGCGAGCCAAGAAGGGATCCAAACGGAGGAGAACCAAACTCCAACGCCTTGACAGACTCACTGGAAGGGCTATCTCTTATTAAAAATGTTCCAGAAAAGTTGAAAAAAGGGTATGGACCTACGAAAAAAAGATGAGGGAAAAAAGCAGAAACGATATTGTAGTAAGGGGGCTAGCGGAGCAAACGGGTGTGGAAGCTCTGGAATTTTGTGCTTTGGTAAAGAGGCAAACTAGACTGAGTATTCCGGTGACTTCTATGACTGGGCTGGCTGAAGGTGGGGTACTGTTGTCTCTGGCGAATCTCATGCAGAAAAGATCGCTGATGAAAAGGGAGAACTTGAAATACCTAAAAAAGGCATCGATCGTGGTGACAGATGATTTCACTTGGAGGCAGAAGGAGGTAAATGAATGGTTGAACGCCCTGGCAGCCGAGGTGACAAGTCAAGGCAGATCGGTGAATGCTAAGCACTTCCAACAAAAGATCTGGATTGACGGAAACTGGTATCAGTGGATAGAGGAGTCAGCGACGCTAGAGAAAATGGAGGCGGATGGAAGAAGAACGCGAGCGGTTACAGGAAACAGGGGCAACGAGACAAATAATGTAAATAATAATAATTGTGACTGACTATTGTACGGGGGTGAGGGCAATGGTTTCATTAAGGCCACCTGTTGGAATATTGCGGGGTTAAAAGGGAACAAAATAAAAAGGGTTTGGAATGATGTTAAAAAATTTGAAATTATCACATTGCTAGAAACCTGGGTAGTTAAAAATAAACAGGAAGCCTTGATGAACGAACTGAATAAAATAGGCGGCGAATATAGGTGGGAGCATAGGGAAGCTATAAAAAAGAATAAAAAAGGGAGGGGCAAGGGGGAAATATTGGTAGGCCTCAAGAGAAATTTGGGGGAAGGAGTTAGGATCGAGACTTGGGCGAATGGCGCAGTTGTCTCGGGGATAAGATTATTCAACGGCAAAAAGTGTAGAATAGTTGCGAGTTACAATAATGTAGGAATCGAAAAGATCCTTACTGAAATTAGAGAGAAAGTAGATAATGGAAGAGAAATGGGAGTGGGATTTACACCTAGGGACCTAGGCGAGAAAGAGGAAAAACTTCAGGTGGGGGCAAGCCAGTGAGAGGAGGAACCCGTTCGGAACGTGGGAGGGGAGAAATCAGGGAAAAGCTAATATGGGACGAGGAGAAAACAATAGCTTATGAAGAAATGCTCGCGGAAAGGTGGCTGGAAGTAGAAGAGGTGATGGACTTAGACTTAAGATGGAGGAAATTAAAAGAAACCATCAAGAAAGTAGCCAGGGAGTTAGGGATTGTAAAAAAAGTGGGAGGCTCGCAGCCGAATGAGTATGACTGGGTGGGAAAAGAATATAAGATTCAGAGGTATAAGACATTCAACTTATTAAAAATTTACCTGAAAAATGGGGGAGAAGATAAAAAAATGGAGTTCAAAAGAGAAAGGACGAAAATGAAAAACATAATGAAACCAAAATTGAGAGAAATACCTGAGGAAAAAAGGAAGAAAATTAGAGAGAGCAGGGATATGGGAGAACTCTAGAATGGTATCAATGCATGTAGAAGCAGCGGAAAAGAAAGGGGATAAATATCCCAAGTGATGACTGGCTGCAGCATATGGGGAACTTATTGGGGGGAACCAGAGTAGAAAGAAATGAGGATAAAGAATGGGAAAAAATGGAAGAATGGGTAGAAATAGATGCACTGGATAAGGACATTGAATATCGGGAATTCCTAGCGGCAGTTAAAAAGATTAAAAATGGGAAAGCAGCTGGGGAGGATGATTTGAGTGGTCAGTTCATAAAAAATCTTCCGGATATCTGGAAAAGAGAGTTATGGGTAATAATCCAAAAAGGATGGGAACATGGAACGCTGAGGGAAGGCTGAAATGTCGCACGAATTTTTCCAATCCACAAGGGAGGGGACAAAAATAATGTTAAAAATTATAGGGGAATAGCACTTTTGGATTTGGGTTACAAAATTTTAGCGGGAATAATGAGAGACTCAATAGCTGGTTGGAGGAGGAAGGTAAACTGTGGGAGAGTCAGGGGGGGTTCAGAAGAAGTAGAGGGGCCAGGGAGCAAATCTTTATATTAAACTCACTAGTGGGCAATAGAATTAAAAACAAGGGAGGAAAGCTGTATGCAGCCTTCATTTACCTGAAAGCAGCCTTTGACACAGTAGATAGAGACCTGCTCCTGGACAAATTGTGGAAAAAAGGAATTAGAGGGAGGTTTTATGGCATGGTAAAGAGCATATACAATAATACAGAGAATGAGATAATTACGGGAGAGGGAATCACAGGTAGGTTCTTAAGAGGGAGAGGGGTAAGACAGGGTTGTCCTCTCAGTTCAGCACTTTTTAACATATTCGCTGATGATATTGACGAGGAATGAGAAGCCAAGGGGGGGGGGGGCGGTGATAGGAAACCAGAAAGTTTACTGCTTAAAATACGCCGATGATATAGCGATTATTGCTAATGATGGAGGAGAACTAAGTAGTATGCTCAGGACAGGAGAAAGATACTTCAAGGACAACAAAGTGGAGATTAACGTAGATAAAACGAAAATAGTTATATTCAGGGGGGGAGGCAAGAGAAAAAAGAGGGAATTGGATGATTTACGATAAGGAAATTGAGGTAGTCAACAGCTTGAAATACTTGGGATTCTGGTTCTCGTCGAAAAACACTTATGGGAATCACGTTAGAAAAATGTCAAGGAAGGGAAGTCAAGCAACAAACGCGGCATGGGGGGTAATGATGGGAGCAGAGCTGAGATCTTTGAAGGGTAGACTCTACGTTTTAAATACACTAGGGAAATCTGGGGCAACCTATGGAGTGGAAATTTGGGGACTAACTAGAAGGGATGAATTAGAAAGAGTGCAGGGAAAGATAATCAAAATGGGAAGAAAGCGGGAAGGAAAGCCTATACTTTGAGGCAAAACGTAGGGTTCTCTTGTTTTGTGGCAGAATTTGCAACCTAGAGGGAGATAGACTAGTTAAAGTGTGCCTAAAGGAAGAACTTAGGGCGATTGGAAACAGGAATCCGTCCAACTGGGGGAGGGAGCTATTAGCAGCGGTAGAAGAGGAAGGGGACGCAGAATTGTTAGAATTTATGGGGAAGGAAATTTTCGAGAGTGAAACGTTCAAGGAAAAGTTGGTGGAGCATCTAAAGAAGGGGAAGGACAGAGAAAAAAGTATAAACATGGATAGAATTCAGAAATCCAGTTTCAATCCGGGATATAAGTTTATTGACAGAGAGGTGGGAGATTATAACTACTGGGAAGACGAGAGCAAAACCTGGGGGGACAAAGTCACATGGGCAAGAATGCGCTGTGGTAACATCGGAAAGATGGGAAATAAAGGTTACCTAGAAGTTACATGCAGGCTATGTGGGTCGTTGCAAGAAAACTTAGAACATATTTTGAACTGTGATGCAGCGAAAGCAGCTTTAAGGGATCATTGGGAAAGGTGGAGTGATCTTGGGTGTGAGGAGTCAATCTGGACAATCTTGGGGAGGAAGCCAGTGTCAGAACTCTGTAAATATGTGAGGAAGTGGGAGAAACTCATGAGGACAAGGGAAAAGGAATAACATAAAGGCAAGGAGGGGGGGGGGAGAGATGAATGATCCTGAATATGATCTAAAGGAGTATCCACCCTCGAACTGGTCCGATCGCGTACTGTGCCGGCTTCGCGAATACCCAGTTTAATATCATCGAGCGAAAAAAAGCTTATGGGCTGGGGCAACCGCAAGATGAGAATATCAGCCTCCTTCACTGCTAGACTAGGTGTCGTAGATAATTGTGTGATAGGCGTCGCATGTAATTGTAACAATGTTATTATTAGCATAATATTTATTGATACTCACACAGATTGTCTTTAGTATTAAGTGGGGAACGGGGAAAAGGGAAACAAAATGTAAAAGTCTGAAAAGATATACATGTAGAATAAATAAATACATAAAACTCATGTTTTGCATTTTTTGGGTCATTTTCGGGCACAATGCAAAGGGGTTGGGTGAGTCCGAATTAAAATTTATATTGTTGAAATTATTCCTGAAACATTGCTCAAGACAACGTCTTTCATTTGCAGAAAGTGAATGAAAAGTACTTATTTTTCCTTTGTTTCGAAAACACAGCTATTCCCATTCATAATCCCATGTAAATTTCAAAAGCCCGTGAGCGCGGGTTAATGTTTACAGATTGAAAACAATGGATTTCTTTTTTCCTGGAACAAACAAATTTGGGGTAGAGGGGGATCGATTGCCAAAAATGGAATGTCGAATTTTTACAGGTGTAAATTTGAATCAACCTATTCTTGCACTGGTTCAAGACCTTTTTTATAATTATGAAAATATTAAATAAATGTCAATTCTGAAAATTAAAAAAAAAATCAAATTTGTTGCCGAACGAAAAATGGCTAGAATGATTCTGAAGAAATTGGTTTGTATGGTGAAGTGGTTGTTGCCAGTAGTAGTGCACTGCGTCCCTTCAGAATCGGAGTCACAACCGTCTCTCACCCTGTCCCCTGAGTATCATCATGTTATAATACCAAATCTTCTGCTTTGAAGCCATCGATCGTACTACTTTACTTTGCTAACGTCAGATTGAAATGTGGTGTGGGATCGTCCATATATTACGTAAGACGTTTTTCTTTTGTTTAAATAAATACGAGAATGAAATTGATGTGAAGTTGAAAAGGACACAACGATATAAACAAAAGGAAAACGTCTTACGTAATATATGGACGATCCCTGTGTACTGACGAACTAAAATAATGTACAGGGAATATTGTTCTTATTGCTTGCGACTTCATGCTTAAAAGAAACAGAAAACATTTGATTCTCACTTCAATACCGAAAACTAGATTTGAAATGATACTTTTTTCACAGTTTATATAATGAGTATTCGATTACATACCTTGTCTGAAATCGCCAGGCATTATGTAAAATGCCTGGATTATATACTTTGCCTGCAACATGTACACATAGAGAGCTATGACTAATTAAGCTGATCAATAGTATAGGCTGGATTAATTGGATTTGTTACAAATTAAAGGTCATTGTGAAATTGCATTTTTTTACTTCATTTCCCAATGAAGGAAAAAAAAGTGAAAGTAAGCCACAAAATCTTGGGGGAGGCGATCACTGTTTCTGCCATTAATTATTACAGGTTTCCACAAATGTCAATAAATTTCCAGAAATTTCGTAATTTTGTTTCGAAATTTCTTAAATTTACAGAAATGTGTTTCATGTTGTTGGTGTTGTAAATAATGTGTTTTCAGGTTTACTTTAAAAACGGAAAAAGCTCAAGCATTTTATGGCGAGGAAAAATTCGAAATTAAATTTCCTGTGAGAATATGTACTTTTTAAGTTGAAATTCGAAGCTTGTTTCAAAGGTCTCCGAGGACGGTTATGAAATGGAATTTTGCTTTTTTTTTCTGAATTACAACAATTTTTCATAAGTTAAAAAAATTGATATGTACTTACGTGAAAAATGAAGAAATATAGGAAAGATTGTCATTTCGTATTCCTGCGCGCGTTGCGCCTCCAAAGCCAAAAAATGTGCTTGTATTGAACCTTGTCGTGCTGCGCGTCTAGCTGTAAAATATAATATAGGAGTTTTTTTTAACAATTCTTTTTCAAAGACCCAAAAATTTGCTATTGGTTCAAACTAAAGACAGCTCAAATGTAATCCCAAGGCCCGTGTGACAAATTTCGTGGCAGTCTTGAATCATGCTAAAGCCAGTAGAGTTTTTCTCAAGCCTGTCTATTCACGCAATGCTAGCCTGGCGCTACACTGGCGCTGTCTAGTTTCGCTACGTGTTTGATTCAAACCTTTCTGCTGTCTAGTCCCAGTCTTGGGACTAGACACTATTACATATTTAAGATAGTAAACAATAATTGTTGAAGGTGATCGAAATCTTAATGCAAGAACTGTATTCTTAAAAACAATTTTTTTTTTCAAATGTTTGAAAAAATTTTCTTTCAATCGTAAATGATAGCAATTGAGCCTAACGTATTAATTATTTGAAATAATAAATCATCATTGTTTCGTAGCCTAATCGCCAGTAAAATCATACAAACTTTATTTTTTTCAATGACGACGGACAAAGTTACAACAATATAATAGAAAGTTACTTTCTTCATTTTTTTGTGTACAAAAACTTTTTTTTTATTTTTAATTAACTGAAAACCCTATATATTTTATGGCTTTTTATGACTTTTATGGCATGAAAAATAATTATATTATTTAATTAATAATTATTTTTTATGAAAATAGCGATCTGTCTAGAAACTAGTCGCTCCGAGCGTTACATCCCAGTCTAGCCACTGGACAGTCAGCCTATGCCGCGCCAGTGTCGACTCATGGCGGACTAGATAGGAACAGTACAGCGCCACGAAATTTTTTCACGCGGGAGTAACTTCACGTGAACTTAGGTACAACATTTTGATGAAGTAAATATATTTTGAGAATCTAGACACCCCGAATTATGTATTTTTAGAGTATTATGTTGTTTTGACTTTATATTACTTATTGAAATGGTTGAAAATATAGGATTTTTGCGCATGCGTCTTCAAAATGAACCAGTCAATTGAAAAAGGTAAAAAAAGTTATAAAGTATTTGTAATTACATTTTTGTTACGTATGTATGTATACCATTAAACCATTTCGCTTTCAGGATAGGCGTATAATTTATATTAAAAAATGTGTCCATGAAGGACTTTCTGCCGATTTAGTCGAGGCGTCCTATGAAAGTAGAGGTAAAAAATGCTACCTAAAATTTAACTTCAAGCTCTTGTAGTGCTATCATGTAGAACAAAAGCCTACATATTTGCGACCGAGGCTTCAGAAGCACTGTGTGTGTGAACAATCATCAAGGATAGCAAAAACAGGTTCTTTCTTTATTGCAACTAACCAAAATGTCTGTCAGAAAAAAGTGTAGTAAAAATGTAGGTTTTACAAATATCTACAAAATGACGTGTCGTACATTAAGATTGGAAAAAACTTCGAAAAGACTTGGAAGAAAATAAAAACCGTCCGAAAGTGCCTTTTTTTAAATATGCAATTATTATTGCGATAATTAATTAACGAGTTTCAAACTTAAGAAAATATGTCCCTTACCATCCTTGAAAGACGTGCAAAACTTAAGCCCGAAATAATAATTAGACCCACACAATTTTTTGTTAGTTTAAAACATTATAATATACTAACATCGAATTCTAGGACTTGAAACACTAATGTCTTGTATTCCAGGCCTTTTCACTATTGCAGCTAGTGGTGGATGTAGAGTGGACACTTGGTTTGGCAAGGAATATGCTTAATTATATTTTCAGGAGGGACGTGGGGAGAATGAGTTTAGGGATTCTAGCAGGGAGTCGGGCGTGTAAGTATGAGGAAAAATTTTTGGAAGAGGGGGGTAGTGAGCTGGTTAGGGAGTGTTGGTGAGAAAAGGAGAACATGGGATGAGAGGGGAACAGGGAGGTTGAAAGAGAAAGTTATTTAAGAAGAAATGGGCTGCAGAGGGATGAAGTGAGAAAGATGCATGAGGAGGAGAGAAAGGTGTATGAGGTGGTGAAGAACGGCACGGAGCGAGAGAATGCAAAATGGGAAGAGAAAATGAGAGAGTCAAGATTTAACGGGAACTATATGTGGATTATGCCAAGGGCGAGAACGCAATATTTGTGTGTGAAAGGAGAGAAAGGAAGTCAGGAGCTTACAGCGACGATGAGGTGTAGGTGCATGGAGGGCTTCAATAGGTTCTGGCTTCCTAGGGAGAAGAGAATGTGTGAATTGTGCTCCAAGGGTTATGCAAGGGTGGAACACTGGCTGGAGCATTGCGAGAGAGTGGAAAGGAGTGAGATAAGCATGGAGGTACTGCTGTATGACAGAGGAGATAAAAGGGTAGTTGCATGGAATAAGGGGATGTTGGGGTGAGATGGAGAAGAACAGAAGGAAGGAGGAAGGAGGAAGGAGGAAGGAGGAAGGAGGAAGGAGGAA
>CAKNYM010047459.1:71984-87533 GCA_932195095.1 Andricus curvator | reverse complement strand
AATCAGTCTAGACCTTGCCTTTGCTTCTGCAACACTGTCCCTAGATAGCCACCCGAGTTTTATTGTGATTCTATCATTCCCAAATTTCAAGTGAATGAAGTGTAATCGATAAGAAAAGTGAGTGAAGTGCCCCAATTTCAAAGAGGATTAAAAGTGCTCGATAAAAAAGTGAGTGAATTGCATTTGATCCAAATTCGAATCAAATTTCAAAAAAATGTGTGACAGTGGTTTAAACAATGCCAGGATTGCTCTTGATGCAGTCACTGAGCATTTAGCTGCAATGGCTGCCTTGGAGGCTTACGTTGATAAATGCACTTCGGCTGTTAGCTTGGCAAATATAATTAATGATGCAACGGAGGCAAGCAACAAAGAAGTATTAGTCCGATGTCTCCTAGCAGCAATGAAAATGCGGCATTTATTGGACATAGCAATAGAAGGTGGAAAGGAAAGAGTAGGTTATTAAGAAATTGAAATTTTATTTATTTTTGTACATTTTATTATTGTTTGATTAGAAAAAATTCAAAATCTTTTTTATAAATTGAAAATATAATGATTTTGATAAAATTTCAAATAATAAGATAATATTTTTTTCCACAGAAGCATGCATTACCAACGAAACACCGTCGATCCTCGAAACGTACACGGGGGTCGAGAAGAAGCGGAAACGCGCAGCAGGTAATGATGTGGCCAGGACTAAAAAGACCACAAGAAGATGCCCTGCGAAAAATTCAAAGCAGGGTAAAGCCAGAGATCCACCCAAAATGTTAACCCAGACTGTGTATGTTATTGATGATGAGGTGGACACAGTTTCGATGGAACGCGATCCACGTTTGAAAAAATCGAAGCAACATCATCAGAAACAACAACAACATCAGCAGCATCATCAACAAAACCGGGCTCAATTGACGGAGCCAGAACAATTGGATACAGAGGTGATGTTGCAGAAATTGGTGTAAGTCAAGCATGCAGAGGCAAAAGTATTGAAAAAGAAGGCTGCAGAGAGAAGAATCCGAATGAAAGAAATCGAGGAGAGTCGGAAAAATGAAGACAATCAAACTAAAGACAAGGCCCTGAAGAAGAAGAAGGAGGAACAACGAAAAATTATCCAAGAAAAGAAAGCAAGAAAAATCCTGGCCCATAAAAATAAAACAGATCAAGAGAACTCCTATGTGGCCTTGAAAAACAATGTCAGGAAGGTCACAAAGGAGTTTAACAAAACAAAAAAGGATGCTCTGCAGGATTTGGACCCTAATGTGGAGGAAATGCTGTCAGCATTGTTGGATAAAGAGGAGAGAATCTTCCAAGGTAAGATTTATACTATTAAGTATACAAATATATATTTTAAAAAAATGTTTGTAATAATTTGTCTTAAATAATAATATTAATTTTTAATTTTTACAGAATGTCAGAACACCATCCATGACATCGTACGGGTCCAAGCCGGTGCTGGTCAGCAGGTGTCTGTTGACGGTGAATCATCGCAGGTTGTTGCATCCTCGAGAGTACCCCATCTGAACATCGGTACATCTCAGGTTGCAGGACCCTCCAGAGCCCCAGACGTACCGGCAACATACAGCCTGGACGATGCACAAGGTAGGAATGAGAGAGTGAAAGATTCACCATTTATTTGTAAAATAAGTGAAAGTTCGGAATATATTCAGAAATTCGGTTTATATTGGTTGAAATTAAAATTTAAAATTTCTCAGCCTGGCGAGAATAACCCCGTGGAATGGCTCGAATCGGCATTTCGCGAATTATTCGAATATTTAATTGATTGGTGCGATCCAACCGATGTAATAGGATTAGTGTTTTGGTCCGATGGATTCGGGAAAGGGGTAGAATGGAAAGCCTTCATTCCATTAAATGACTTGTCTTTTGAATACCTGTGGGACCTTGTGGCAAAAGTTGTCCAAAGTGCCACAGGTTTTGACATCGACGATACTTTTCATGTTGAAATGACCCGTGTTCAGGTACCAGCCGGTAAAGTTCGTGTTAAATTGCAATCAGACATTTTTAAGCGATCAGTTTTAACAATAGCTAGTAAAGAAAATACATGTCTACCACAGGCCATTGCAGCAGCAATTGCCAAAGGGAAATTGATGGCCGACAAAACTAACGTCGAATTAAAAAATGACTGGCATCGAAAGCGCGAGAGAGGTGGAGTGCATCAGCGCACTGCCGCTAATAGGCTAACGCTAGACACCGGTGTTATTATACCAGAAAATGGCTGTGGTATTCCAGAATGAATTAAATATCAACAATTTTTAGGAAAAGCTCAGATAGCAATAATATTGTACCATTTTGATAGCTTTGGGTTAGGAAAGGCGAAAGCTTTTTATGACGGCAGTTCAGAAATTTTGAGTAAAGGGGAAATAATTAAACAAAATATTTACTTGCTGTATGAGGGTGCCCCAAAATTCCATTTTTCTCCAATTTTATCTTTGATAGGTGCGGGGGGTAGTAGAAACTTTTGTGCTCCATGTAACAAGGCTTACAAAAATTCAGAAATTCATTTGTGTTCTGAAAAATGTAATGCCTGCCACGCTTCGCCACCCTGTAATCAAGAAAACAATATTCTGTTTGGGGATGCCGAAAAGGAAATTAAGTGCGAATCATGCCTTAGGTCCTTTTATGGGGCCTCATGTATGAGGAATCATTTACATCCTGACTCATACAGCAAAGGAAAAAGTATTTGCTCGGTATTCAAAATTTGTGGTTGCTGTTCAAAATTAATTAACCATTTAGATATTAAAGATCATAAATGTGGATTCTCAAATTGTGTTACGTGCAAAAAAGTTTGTCCAGACAATCATCTGTGCTACATAACACCAATTGGGAATCCACATCATGATAAAAAGTAGCGTACATTTTTGACGACTTTGAAACTCAACAGAGTGAATCTGTCGTTGGTCAGGAATCCACGAAAATTCACGTACCTAATTTGTGTGTTGCACAACAGGTATGTGATGCGTGTATGGATGATCCTGATCCAAATGTACGTTGCAAATGGTGTGGTATCTGACAGTATATCTTTGATAAAGATCCGGTTTCAGAGTTCACGAAATTTGCCACGCGAAAAATGAGTCATTTCACGGAAACCGTTTGTATAGCTCATAATTCCAAAGGGTTTGATGCTCAATTTATTTTGAGTCATCTGATTAAAGAGAAAGGGTTGAGAAATCCACCAGAAATAATTTTAAATGGGACAAGTATTCTTTTGATGAAGGTAAATCAAACCAGTTTTATTGACAGTTTGAATTACCTTCACATGCCATTAAGTATTCCGCGACGTTTCCCGCTCTTTACTCGCCTACCCCTTACCCCGCAACTAGTTTTCTACTCCTAACCTCAAAACTCACGCGCTCCAATTTCCCTTTCTCACAACTTACTTTCACACTTTACACCCTTGCCTTCAATCACCCTTCTTCCTTTACCCCTGATCTCCTCACTCGCTGCCCTTTCTGCATCCACACACGCTGATTCCCTTCACCAAAGCCAAAAAACCAACACTTGACACAAAAGAGTTCTCTCACGATCGGTACCGAAAACGGAGGCCTCATGCCATTAAGTCAATTGCCTAAAGCTTTTGGCTTAGAAGAGGCGAAAAAGGGTACATTTCCCCATTTATTTAATACTCCTGAGAATCAGGAATACATTGGGAAAATTCCGGATGCAAAATATTTTTCACCGGATTCAATGTCTTGTGAGGCTCGGGAGTCATTTTTCAAGTGGTACAAAGAATGTGTCAGGTCAGAATACAATTTTAATTTCAAAGAAGAACTGAAATCATATTGTATCAATGATGTGGATATTCTTCGTAGGGCATGTTTGGCTTTCAGATCATTATTTCTCAAAGTAGCCAATGTCGATCCATTTATTGAGAGTATAACGATTGCATCGGCTTGCTCAAAAGTATTTAGAAAAAATGATCTGAAAGCTAATCAAATAGGTGTTATACCGAACGGTGGTTATAAGTGGGCTGATAAACAATCGAGAAAAGCCATCGAATGGTTATTAGCCTTCGAACGCAAAATGGACATTGAGATTACTCATGCAGGTAGGACACGAGAATTTAGATTGCCAGATGGTTCTTCAGTCGATGGCTATTATGAAGATAAAGAAGGCGATAGGAAAGTAGTTTACCAATTTCATGGTTGCTAATGGCATGGGTGTCCTGATTGCTTCAAATTGAATCGGGATAAAAAATCACACTTGGTTAAAAATTCAGAATCACTGAATGATCGTTTTGAACGAACAAAAGCTCAAACTGATCGACTTCGCTCATTGGGATATGAGGTAATCGAAAAGTGGGAGTGCTCCTTTGATAGGGAAAAAGTTCGAAGTGATGATTTACGTGATTTTTTAAAAGCCACCCACTTTTGATGACCGAGGCATTGAATCCTCGAGATGCATTCTATGGGGGTCGAACAGGTTCATATTAGTGATGATTGCAGAAGTTTAACCGGTGTAAACTTTGATTTAACCAATGTTGAGGGATTAGTCAAATGTAGGGTATTGCTTCCTAGTGACAAATATTTGCCTGTTTTACCTGTCCGTATGCACGGTAAACTCATGTTCCCTCTGTGCAATACTTGTTGTAAATTACAACTACAACAAGATTGGCCGCATGTAAATAGTACAAGTGAGAGAGAAATAGAAGGAACATGGGTTTCCGATGAGATAAAAGTAGCAATTCAAGAGGGTTATAAAATTACCTCTATTTTTGAAATTTGGCAGTATGAAACTACTTAATATGACAAGGTCACAAAAATTGGTGGTATATAAACCGATTTTTTAAACTGAAACATGAAACCAGCGGATACCCTGCCTATTGCACTGATGAATCATCGAAAAAGGCATTTATTAAAAAAATACTAGAGTCTGAAGGTATAGCCCTAGATCCGGAAAACATTAAAAGGAATCCGGAGTTGCGATCGTTGGTTAAACTTTGTCTTAATTCATTTTGGGGAAAATTTGGCCAACGAGAAAATATGCCGAAGACTGAAATCATTCACAGTCAGCAAGAATTGCTGGAAATTGTTCAGAGTCCTGATAAAATTCTCAACAGTGTCTTGCATGTAGACGATAATAGTATTTATGCCTCATGGTTGTACAAAAGTGAAGCTGTGACGCCATCGCCTATTACTAATGTGGTTATAGCAGCTTACACGACAGCTCAGGCACGCTTGAAGTTATTCACTTACTTGAAGCAACTAGATCGTCGTGTCCTTTATTTTGACACGGATTCCGTTATTTTCGCCAGCACTAATGAGCCAGATGAGTATCATCCAGATACAGGTTGTCTATTAGGTGATTTAACAGATGAACTTGAAGTTTATGGTTCCGGAAGTTTTATAGAAAAATTTGTCTCAGGTGGTCCCAAATTTTATGCATATAAAGTGCGATCACCTGATGGTAAAAACCACACTGTTTGCAAAGTGAAAGGTATTAATTTAAACTATAAAAACTATGAAATGATAAACTTTGAGTCAATCTGTGATCTCGTTATTAAAAAGACACCGCCAATTAAATTAAATTTTAGTAGCATCCGCAGAACACCTTATCAGCAGGTAGTTACGAAACAGGAGGAAAAAATATGTCGTCCGGTATACACTAAAAGACGATTAGTTGAAGGATATGACTCTCTACCATTTGGCTACATTGCAGAAGATAAATAATTTTTTTTTTCAACCATACCAATCGAATTATGAAAATTTCAAGAATCACTCTCTCTCTCTCTCATTCCTACACACACAGACACAACTGATTTTGCATCTTGAAAATAAAATAATTGTATGTTTATTTCTTATGATTTTTATTTTTTTAAATATATTCTTCTACCTGCTAATAATGAGAACTTTTACTTTTTGTTTTCAGTTGAACAATTTGGACTATTTGGGGTTAATGGCGAGATCACATTTTTCGATCAATGCGGACAGGATCATCACCTCGATTTACTTCCATTCACGGATTTTCATGACTGTTTTCGTGGAGGGGCTCAACCCTACACTGTCTCATTATCCGACTTAAGTGTCGATTTAATTGAGGAGTGAAATATACAAAAAATGAATTCATATCTATTAATTGTTTATTTCAAAATTATTAATAACTGAAACATAATATTTCTCGAGCATCGAAACAGCGCATACGTGGTAGTAAATATAGTAAACGTACAGATCTTGCATCATGTGCACAAACGTCAACGGCGGAATTAACCACTCTTTCCTTATTCTAAAAATATGTAATCCATGTTTTTCTTCAACATTATATAAATCAATAAATTAAAATTATGTAAAATGTTACCCTTTTTTATTCACAGACCTTCCATACACGTAGTCAGTAAGAATAATAATTTTTAATTGCACACCACTATTCGAAAAAAATTTAAATTTCTACAAATTTTCTATTTTTTCTTTAAATCATAATAGTAATATAATAAAAATCATTTTTTAATTTTTTGTCACGTTATTTTCGCAATATTAATTAGGCAGCTCATTTGTCAAAAAATATATAAAGAACATTTTTCAGGGGCGTGTCAGATTGCACACCCTCAACACGTCTGCAAACAGGTGTCCGAGAGCGGCTGGGGGTAGGTCGCCACTACCAGGGCGAGGGGGTCGGCGCCATAGTGCGGTGAAGGGGGATGGGAAAGTGGAGTGGGTAGTCTGTCCATAGTGGCCCGGTACTACTTTTATAGTTAAATTTGAATGCTGAACGTTAAGGAGGAATTTATGTTTTGATTTATTCTGAAACCTTCTGTTCCTAAATTTTAAATCTTAAAATAAGTTAAATCTCAATATATATACAATTTTTAACATAAATGAAGGGTGGCTATACAAAACCAGATGACCAATATTTTGATCGAAAATGAGGTTTTTGCATTAAAAAATTAAATATACGTTGTGGTGAAATGATTTTTTTCGACATAACATTTTGTGATAAAATAATTTTGCAAAAATGTCATTAAAATTTCAGTTACAATTTAGATACTTAGTTACTTTTATCATTGATATTTCTTGAAATTATTATCATTTAATGAAACAACAAAAATATTTTCTTTTTTTTCGGATTTTAAGCAAAAAAATGTCTGTCGCTATCTTCAAAATTCTCGGTCAATTTTCTCGGAATGGGCAACTTTTTAAAATTAATCTTTATTTACCCGTATTCAGAAACGTAATAAATCGGAGGCATCCATATTAATTTCCTTGAAACTGCATGACATTTATTTAATTAAACTTTCCTGTCCTCAATCCAGCAAAACTTCTACTCAAGCGTGGATTTTTGTTTCATCTTTCAGTGGTACACTGAGCGAAGAATTCCCGTGTAGTTCGGGTTTACACCCCAATAGTTCGGGTGGTTTCTCTTTTTTTTTGTTTCACACGAAGGTTTGGTGCGCTTGCACTACTGAGACGTGCGATCACCCGAACCATTCGGGTGCTCAACCGAAACAGCAGCAACCGAAGTGGTGGGGGGCCCGCCCCAATACTTGGGGAGCTTGCACAAATGATTCAGGAGATTCGAGTCGTCAACCGCGTTGGATGTTGCGCGTTCGACGTTTGCGCATATTCGCTAATGGCCGCAGCTGATGAACATCAGGTTCTTCCCCAATGTCACTCTTTCTAGGTTATGTCGAATTTATTGTTCATCACTCATATTTATACTAACGGAGCATTCTAAGATTAGGTAAATCACATAATCGAAAACTCGATAATGTACATGTAGTGCTTTAGGACAGGGTTGAACTGTAATCATCAACGTGTAAGATTTTTAATTGATTCCAGTTATCTAACGACCTTAATCATTCGTGCCACTACCCGAATCATTCGTGCAAGCTCCCCAAATATTGGGGCGGGCCCCCCACCACTTCGGTTGCTGCTGTTTCGGTTGAAATTTACATTCTGTCATTTTAATGATTTAGATTTAAAATTTCATCAATTTTAAAGATACAAAATTGAAAACTCTTCACTTTTGATCATCAAAATTATCACAATTTAAGAATTATTATTCAAACAACTTCCAAAATTTGAGAGTTGTCAATTCTAAATCGTAAAAATAGAAAAGCAACTGCAAGTCGTAAAAATGGAAGAATTTTTCATTGCAAGTCTTTAAAATTGAACTATCACCAGAAAATGTTGCAAATTAAATACATTGAAATTTTAATTCTTGAAAATAGAGTAATTTCGAATTCCATATTTTGAAAGGTTTAAAAATGGTCAATTCTAACTTTTTGAAATTGAAGCATAATTGATTCTGACAATTTACTATTGGAAATTTAGAAATGATTCCTAATAATACTAATAATATGTAATATTTGATAATAGTTATAATTTCATGAGGAAATAATAATAATAATTATTATTATACCATTAAGCTCTTTCGGGGTAGGCGTGCCTCGCTCGGTGAGGAAAGAGGGAATGTGAGGTAGGAGGTATAGATTTTTTAGATTGATTTATAATTCTCGTGTTATTTATTTAAAGGACACGATCGTTCTGCAACACTGATCTGACCCAGGTTGCTGATCAATCTCTCTAGCGATCACCCCAAGTGAAGAGTCTCACAAATTTGTTACTTGTGGTTGCCCACTTGGGCCCATTAGTATCCAAGGTCTTTCGTTTCAGGGGTCATTCACTCTACTGTCACTCTTATTATAAACTATTTTTCGCTACACTTTTCTGTCCTATCATACTTCTCTAGCAACTTCACGTGCATGCAGTTTTTCATACAAGCTCTCGTGCTTCTACGGCTTCTCACGTTTCTTCTAATTAAGGTCTCATTCACGCATTCCAACCATTCTTTCGGCGGTCTACCTCTGGGCATTCGCCAATTTACTTTACCTTCATACACTTGCTTCGTCACTCGTTCATGTTTCAGTCTTTCAACATGTCCGAACCATCTTAATTGATTCCCTTCCCATATGTCAACTAGTGTCTCATCTGTACCACATCCTTTTCTTGACAGGTCTATGTCTCGCTGCCGTATAGCACAGTTTTTCATGATTCCTTCAAAGTCACTTTATATTTTCTTCTGTTCTGATTCTATGTTTGAATTTCCTCCTTTGTCTCTGTAATCGCTTTTATGTCTATTTCTCTCCTCATCGCTAAGACCTTTGATGTTTAATGTTCTCTTTTGAGCTTCTTTTTTCATGCCGGGCTGCCTGAATTTCATCATTCCACCACGCATCACCAGACTTTTTTCCTATCACTGCCGTAACACACACTTCAATCGCAGTTTTAAGAATGATATCCCGTAACCAAGTCCACGTACCCTCTATATCTTTATTGCTTCTAAGCGCATCCCAAGTTGCCCTATCTATGCGTTCGTTTATCTTATTCTGAAAATATATTCGAAATTCCGATTTCTGCGAATTTTCAATCTTGACTCGCGTTTGTCTCGTTTTTCTGTTCTCTTTCTTCTCCATCTCCGCTCTAAGTTTATTTTGGATATTGTGGTTATTTTCATTACATCAGGTGTACATGTGGATCATTTTATGTCGAAAACTAGTATTCGTAACAAATAGGCCCTTCTCTAAGCAAAAGCTAACTAATTTATCCTTTCCTATAATTTCTTCCTGGATTTCCGAGATGGTTGGCGAAGGAGCATTCCTTTACAAAGCCGCGGAGCAAGCGGCCGAGACACTTGGCCTGAATTTTAACATCAGAAGTGAGGAAAGTGCATTACTTCATCTAGATGCTTCACTTCTAGAAACCAAAGTGAAGAAAGCAGAGGTTGAAAATTTTCACCAAGAGCTACTCGACAAGAAAATGCACGGAAACTTTCACAGAAATGTAGAAAGGCAGTCCTTGTCGAAGGAGCAAACTTTTGCTTTCCTAAAATTATCAGGGCTTAATTCAGGTACAGAGGGTTTTATTTTCGCATGCCAGCTCGGTGTCATTTCCACCTTAGCATACCGTGAGCACATTTTATGTCAAGAAGTTCCCAGTGATAGGTGCAGAGCGTGTCATGCACACGCTGAGTACCTAGAACACATACTATCAGGGTGTCCGACCCACGCGGGAACGACGTATATCTATAGAAATAATGCGGCCCTAAGAGTGCTTTATTACAATCTTTGTCGCTCTTACGGTGTTGGCCATGACCCTGCCCTGCGGAACGCTCCAAAGGAGATAGAGTCGATTGTTCGAAACAAGAAGTGCCAAATTTTTTGGAACTACGATTTTCGGGCAGCAGTCTCCGTTGCGCTCTCGAGGCCTGACATTGTTCTCCGAAAATTCGAGAAACGAACTATATTCGTGATCGAATTCTCGGCTCAGTCCGAATACAACATCACTGCAAAGGAGAAAGAAAAAGAGGAGAGGTATCAAGACCTTAAAAGAGAGCTACAACGACTGTACCCAAAATATTCGGTACAAGTAATTTTCCTTGTGATAGGTGCTCTCGGAGGTGCGAAACTATCACTGGTTCGTAACCATAAAGCTATACCCGCGTGCTAAAAATATGCCAAGGTACTTGCGAGATGGATGCATAAAGCTGTCATCGTTGGGTCGCTTCGTGTCCTTAAGACACACGAGGGTTTCGCCGGCCTGTCGTTGTGATTTCGTCGTTGTCTATGACCACCCATCTCCCGGTTGTGAGACGTGGCCATAGGTGTGATTTACCGCGGTGCTACTGGGGGATATTGACATTTTTTGCATGGTAGTTTCTCTTAGTGGGATCCTGCGGTGGTTGTTTAACTTTTTTTTTAAATGATATATATATATATATATATATATATATATATATGTATGTATATATATAGACGCATATAAAGATACATACACACATTCATACATACATACATACATACATACAGAAATATTTTCGTCGATTTGAAGTGAAAATTATTAAATATAGATACATATGTGCGATCCCACCCTAGGCTCCATCATCACATAAGGCGCGGAAGTCTGAATTTGTATTAAAAAGAAAGTTTCACCGTTATTTGAAGTTTTGAGTTTTAGAAATTATGTTTCAACACAAGATTGTTATAAATTGGTATAAAGTACTCATCTGTAAAATAGCCTTCAATAGATGCTATTTTCTTTTCATTTTCCAGGGTACACTTGGTTTACGCGGTTAGAAATCATTTATGAATTGTATGCAGAGACACAATTTATGAAAATAATTCAAGCTTTAGAATTTTGTATTCAGTTTCTTTCCTAATTTTGAGAGACACGACCTGCTCCTTCAAAAACACTTGCGCGACTGATTTTGAGGACAAAGTGTACCAGGTGTTAATGGTCAGTTTACAATAACACGATTCTTCATCGATTTTCAATTCTCTTTTTCAAAAAATTCAGCATTAAGTTCTCAAGAAATTAGTCGAAGCCGATTTTTAAATTGTTGTTCGTTTACATTTCTATAGAGCTGCAAATAGCGAAAAAAATGTTGATTTTTTGAATTTTTCTTTTCATTCCTCTGTGAAAATTCTTCTTAGTGGCATCAGGCCTCAAGGTTTGATGCACAAGGGTCGGAGAAGAAAAAAAATGTGTTGACGTGTCAAGTGATTTGTTATAAACAATTATTTGCAACAAATAGCCAGTATGATGGATTATGTTTTTGTGAAGTATATTTATGCATTGAAATCGCTAGTTCAGAGCAACGAGGTGAAATGTGATCATGAAAATGTGGTATCCGATATCATTTGTTAACTTCATCAACAAATAATATAAACAATTGCAGGATTTGGACAGTTTTAGGCAGAAACAAACCGTATTTTTGTCATCTGATATAATTTGTTGAATTTATCAACAATTAATATAAACAAAGGCATGATTGGAGTAGTGTTAGGTAGAAACGAACCGAATTTTCTTCTGATTATCTTCAAATCTCATTGCCTGCGGAATACATCAATGTGCATCACTGGCCAAGAGATTCGAACACAATCGGAAGAAAATTCGGTTTGTTTCTGCCTAAAACTGTTCAAATAATGAATTTGTTTATATTTTTTGTTGATAAAGTTAACAAATGATATCGGATACCACATTTTCATGATCATATTCCACCTCATTGCTCTGAACGAGCGATTTAGATCCATAAATATACTTCACAAAAACATAATCCATCATACTGGTGATTTGTGGCAAATATTTGTTCATAACGAATAACTGTTTTAAGAAGATTCTGCTGAGATACTCTCGAAAATGTAAAAATCTCTGAAATACGGTGAAGTCCTTGATTTATTGTGAGCAAATTAATTGGGAAAAGATTAAGATCTTATTTTAAAATTCAGTGGAAGCCACTAAATTAATCTGCGGAGTCTGTCAAAAAGCCCTAATATGTCAGAATTTTTAGAAGAAAAATTTGGAAAATCCTTTCAAAGCATTAAAATTAATTGGAAATTCCTTCGAATACCTCACAATAATTCCAAATCATTATAATTGAAAATCTTCGAGTATTTGAAAATGTTTGAATTTATATGATTCAATTCTATTTTCCCGAATAAATTTTTTGAAATTTCATAAAGAATTAAATATACATATATCAAGCTTTCCTGCTTGAAATATGAGAATTAAAATAATTAAAATAATTGAATTGAAAAATTATAGGTTTTAGTGAAGGAAATATTGAGTATTTAATTCAATAATAATAATAATTCAATTGTTTCATATTCTTTTACCATAAACGGCATTCTCTCAATTTACTGCGGGTTACGCGGTTTTCCCGAATTTCAGCAAAAAAAAAGTTTAGGGAATAAATTTGAATCCGTGATACACGTGAATAAAGATTTAAACTTTTTTTTCGATTTTCTTGGCTTCGTTCATTTTGCAGTTATAGTTAACAGTGTTCTTCCAAATTACAGCAGTTACAACCTGAGCTACGTCGTATGCGTTCAGCAGAATTGTTATTTGAAGTTTCCGGTGAATTACTACACATTTCCATGAATTTCCGTAAATGCCCCTAAGTCCCCATAAATTTTCACAAATTTCCATAATTTATTATTAATTTCCACGAATTTTATAAGCTTTTATAAATTTCGGAAATTTGCAGAAATTTTGTTTTTCAAACGGTCTTTTCGGGCTTACTTGGAAGACGAGAAAAGCTACAACATTTTTGTCTAATTAAAAAGTATGCGTAATTGACTTTCTTATAATAATATGTATTTGTTAATTTGAAATTTGAATCTTGTTTCAAAGGACTCCAGGGGCAAACGCCGTTCAGCAAGAACAATTAATTGGCCGTTGAAAAATAAAATTTTGGATTTTTGTCTGAATCCCGACAATTTTCTGCCAGTTCGAAAGAATTATAATATACTCACTTGGATTTCTAAGTCCTCGACCTCGACCTCGACCACGTGGATTTCGACTGGGCGTCGCAGTTCCAGAATAGATTGGATCGTAATATTGTTCTGTATGCGCCTGCTCGCTTCCAGTTTGAATTTGAGGTAGCAGCCACCCGTGCATTTCATCTGTAAGATATAATAATAGGGATTTTTCTCAACGAATTTTTGCAAGGAACCCTAAAAATTTTCTATTGGTCTAAAATAAATATAGCCCAAATGTAATCCCAAAGTCAGTTGTTATTGACAAAACCGAGGCTCAAAATTTCGATGAAGTAAATATATTATGAGATTCTAGACACCCTGAATTATGCATTTTTGGATTATCATTTTATTTTGTATTTTTATTGCTTATTGAAAAATCTGCAAACATAAAACATTGAACGTTATTTGGAGGTAAGATTTTATGAAATGTGAATATATATATATTAACTGATAATTGTTGAAAATATAAGATTTTCTTATGCGCCTTCAATACGAACCGACCAATTAAAATAGGTAGAAGAAGTGTTACAAATTATTTGTAATTATATTTTTTTCACGTATAATTCATAAAAGAAAAATGTCCATGTCAAAAAGAGCAAGGCAAAGTTTTGACCCTTAGGATGTGTAGCGAAAAATGAATAAAATTATTTTCCTATCAGGAATGGTAAGATTCCAAAATTTTTAATTAAAATATAAAGCACTCAAACGTAAATATAGAAATAACATTTTATAAAAATTATTTTTAATTCATTTTATTTTTAATTAATCTAATTAATATTAATATTAAAATATTAATTTAAATTTTTATTTTTAATTAATTTTTTAATTAATGAAAACTTATTTATATTATAATTTTTTATTTTATTTTTTTTATTTTATATATATATTTTTTTTATTATATTATTTGTATTTATAATTAAAAATTAATTAATTAATTAAATTTTAATTAAAAATTTTTTAAATTTAATTTTAATTAATTAATATTAAAAATATTAAAATTAATATTAATATTAAATTTAATTAATTATGGCCAACGGCCATACCACGCTGAAAAACCCAGTTCTCGTCAGATCACTGAAGTTAAGCAGCGTTCGACGCGGTTAGTACTTGGATGGGTGAACATTCGAGAAAACTGAGTGCTGTTGGCACATCGTGGGTGTGGTGAGCCCACACTTGTAGTTATTTATAACTACAAGAAAACTATCCACCTAGAAACACTACCCGAATCGGGTAGTGTCACGCCTACCCTGAAAGGGAAATGGCTTAATGGTATACATTTAGAGCAGGCAATTAATTTCTAAATTAAAAGAAAAATGTATGCGTTTCTTATGTCTTTTAATTGAAGTTTCTGCAAACGCGGTAGAACCTGCAAAAACAACATTTCTGAGATTTTTGTACGCTAATCACATGTATATTGACAAAATAATATATTTAACAACAGTTTTGTCTGTCATTTCAGTTCATCAATTGTATATTTCATTATTTTCAAAACGCATACTTCGAATGCTTGATAAAATGTGAGAAAAAAACTTCACGTATACTTTTATCTATAATTTTTTTATTTCTTCCAAAATTTTCCATTATGTCCTTTTTTCAAAAATACATTACTCCAACCACTTTTCTCAATTAATGTGGAGAAAATATCGAGAAAAAAGATAAAAAAAGTCCATCGTTGCACTCAGATTTAGCATTTTTTTAAACAAATAGCCGTCTTATTGCAATATATTAGATCCACCATTTTGAATTTGTATATTTTTATGTTAAGTTTGAAATCGACGAACACAAAACCTCACTCATTCTTTTAAAGACTTTTATTGAATGGAATTTGAATCTACGGGGAAAAATGCTTACTAGAAATTTTAGATAGTATGCACTGCCCCTCCCCTGGGGGCTTCCTCCCCTGGGGGCTGTAACACCCTCCCCTGGGGGCTGTAACACCTTGTAGTTGGTGGGGAGGCTTCAGCATATGGGACATAGGGGTCAAAAGCACCTCGGCCTGCATGCGTATGGATATGAATGAAAGGATCCCTATAAACGGGCTCTCCTGGGTGAGAGGAAAAAGGATCCCTATAAACGGGCTCTCCTGGCATGTGTGATTACGGTATGATAGAAGGGTGAAAGAGCCTAGCTAACACGGGCCTTCTGGATCCCCGGGTCGAGGCCCCTCCCGGACCGACTTACAGTTTTGTAATCGGGACAGGAATGGCCTGCGGCCCATATAGCGACTAAGAAACAGCTCTACGTTTTTGTTATGGTGGTTTGCAAGCGGATATTTGCACATTGAGTGG
>CAKNYM010047459.1:17341-66984 GCA_932195095.1 Andricus curvator | reverse complement strand
TTTCTGGTTGCAGACAGGCCAAAACACTCTTGGGCTCAAAGCTCAACCCCAACCGAGCTAGGGAAATACTCAAGCTCGGGAGGAATGAAATTAAAGTCCTAACAGAACTATTCGTAGGACATGGGAAGTTAGGATATCACAGACACAAGATAGGGCTTGCAGAAAGTCCCCTCTGTCGTCTGTGCGGAAAGGATATCGAGACATCTACTCACATCCTTTGTCACTGCCCTGCTATTGCGGGGAAACGTCTAACACTCACAGGTAATTATTTTATTAGTGAGTTGGAGATATCGGCCAATAGCGTGGCTGCGGTTCTCTCCCTATGGAGAGGGCTATGGGGTCATGCTTAGGCTTACAAGGAGACGCAACGGGATTACCCAAGCGTCAGGGGCTGCTAAGGTCTCAACCCATAACTAATAATTATAATAATGCGCTGCCAAAAAACTTCAAGAAGCTATAGAAACACAAAAATTTGGAGCACAATTCATACGTCCAGCATAATATTATCGATGTTATCAAAAGTTACCGGCAGCCCTATGCATCGCCCGTGTATGTGTATGCGGTAGTTGTTCTCTTAGCATCCGGAGGGGTATCGTAGTTAAAATAAATCCAATGGATGGCGTTCTGAACGCGTTGGCCTGTGTTTGCATTGTTATGTATAGAAAAAATACTAAAATTCATTTAAAACTTGATACTTTTTATAAAAATAAAAGAACATCGTTTTCAGTAACAATAAGCGCAGCCGAAATTATTATTAATACAAAATTAATGAAAACATGTAATTTATTATTAGGAAAATTGAATATAAAGATGAGTATTTTGAAAACATTTTGAATTGAACACTGAATGCTTTTTGAATATGTTTTTTAGTCACACAAACATTTAAATTACTTACAAGAAAAAAAGTACTATCAGCTTGTTTTTAAACGTATATGAATATAAATCTTATAAGATTCTAAAGAAAATTAGAATAGATTTTTGCATATTTCAGATGTATCAAAAAAGAATTGAGTAGATTGAAAAAAAAAATTTGATAAATTTTCAGAAATGCTTCCAAGTTTTAAAATATTTTGAATCTATTCAAAACCTCTGAAATTCCTAAAAATATTTTTAGCTGAATCGAATTTTTCTTCAAATTTTGAAAAATTATTCAAAATGTAAAAAAATTGCCTTAGAATCTTTCAAATTTCCCTAGGAAAATTAGTTTTTCAAAATGAAAAATCATTTTAATTTTTCCAAGGAACCTAAAAAATTGTTTTCATTTTTTTAAAATCTTACAAAATTACTGAAATATCTTACAATTTTTTATTATTTTTGAATCTTTTCAAAATCTTCTACGTATATCTTAAATTTATTCTAAAATTGTTCATCATGGCAAAAATTTTTTTTTTAAATTTTTTATACACTTTTTCAAAATGTTATGAAATAATTGAAAGTTTTTTGTAATCTTTTTCCAATTTGCTCTTAGAATTTATAAGAGAAAATCATTTGAAATTTTACCGTGAATCTTAAGAATATATGTTTCATTCACTCGACGCCTTGTGTTTTGAACACTAAAAAACGACTGAAAAATTCTGGTAGGAAGACATGGATGTTTAGGTCAAATCATTAAAAACACAGCACTTTTAATTAACAAAATATGACGCCGGAAAGCGCGGTCTTTATTGATAACAAATTAAAACTTTACAATTAAAATAGACAGAACTTGTTGCTTGGCGAACGCGGACTGACAAGACGAGGGCAGAAAATTCGGAAACCGAGCAACAAGACTATGTGTAAGACAGAGAGAGCACGAAAACGATAAGCCCGGCTTAGACATAAAGTTTGATGTCATGCAATATGAAAATAAAATATAGGACAAACTGAAGAAATAGAAATGTAAAAGGAACACGAAAAAAAGAAAATTGAGAACACAAATTCAAAATTCATAAAACAGTTAACTAATGTCCAATTCACAACACCCTGCAAAATTGAGTTTAACTAACATTTTGTTAAATCCTGAAAAATTAAAACAATTGTCTTAAAGTGTTCCATATTTTTTCACACACATTTTGAAATCTTCAAAACTGAAAATTATTTTTTTTAAATCAAACGTAAACCATTAATAATTTTCCAAGAAGTATTTTTGAAAATTTATTCACAAAATCTTTCAAAATTATTAAAAAGCTTCTAATTTTTTTCAAATTCTTCAAAATCAGTTTTTCCTATAATTTAATTTTTCTTATCTCTTTGAAAATGTAAAAAAGTTTGGAAATTATAGTGTGGTAGAAAAATTTGAAGAACGTAATTATTTCCCAATATTAAACAATCATTTATAATATAAATGTTCTCTTCCATCAATAATGGTTAGAAACATTTAGAAATGAATTTTATTATGAAGTAAAATTATTTATTTGAAAATTTTTTTGACAATTAAAAATTTTACGTACTCGAGTCAAAAATACCCCCTACTCCCCACATAACAGACCGTAACGAAACAAGAACCCCCTCCTCCCTTTGTAATGTCCCGTAATATGTGAACGCTCCCTTATTATAAATATTTGTGATCTTTCCTAAGGAGTTTTTCTTATTAATAATTTATTTGAATTAATAAAAACAATGCAGGTAAACAAAATAAATATAAAGAATAATAAGAAACGAAATCAACATATCGTGGACATTACACTTCCATCCGGACCTTTAACTTCCGCCTTCCAAATTATGTCACTTTCCCAAAAGTGCTTTTCACAAACTGCATGTCTATATCGTACAGTAATGTCATCTCTCCGTATAGCCTGTTGCCACAGTTAATTTTTTTTTTTTGATCTTTTGGCACAAGACACCATGATTTCGCACTAATAATTCTCAAAAAACTTTCAATAACATAATTGTCAATTTCACCGTTTTTGCCAATACATAACAATGCAAACACGGGCCTACGCGTTCGGAACGCCATCTATTGGATTTATTTGAACTACGATACCCTCCGGATGCTAAGAGAACAGAAAGAGTGGGGGCGATGCATAGGGCTGGTTACCGGTAAATTCCCATGAAAGTATCAACTTCAAAATTTTTCATAATTTTTATATATTTGCACTGTTTTCACAAATTTTCATCAACTTCTACAAATTGAATGAATTTAATAAAATTAATAAATTTTCATAAATTTCACAAATTTCATAATTTTTCATAAATTTCATTAATTTTCATAAATTTCATGAATTTTTATAAAATTCATGAATCTTCATAAATTTTCACAAATTTAATAAACTTTCATAAATTTACAATTTCTATCGATTGTAGAAGTTACAGCCCGAGCTATTGCGCATGCGTTCAGCAGAATTGTTATCAAGAGTTACCTGTAAATTATCACACTTTTCTATAAATTCCCGTAAATTACCATAAGTGTCTATACATTTCAACATATTTCAATAGGTTCCCACAAATTGAATAAATTTTCATGAAGTTGCACAAATTTCTATACATTTCTGAAATTAATAGAAAATTATGGAAATTTATAATAATTGATGATACTTTACAGAAATTTATGGAATTGTATGGTAATTTACCGTTACCTTTCAATAAAAGTTCTACTGGGCGCATGTGAAATAGTTGGGGCTATAATTTCACAAATTTCTAGAAATTTATGAGAATTTATGAAATTATTGGAAATGCAAGGGAATTTGCGAAATTTATGGTCATTGATCAGTAAATTTTGATAACAGTTCTGCTGGACGCATGCTGCTGGAAAAGTGATGACTATTAGTGGGAGGACAGGTAAGAGAACTGGAATTGGGCCTTTTTCGAAGCGCTGTGATGGCCTCAAAAGTCGTGCTTTCATACGGGGCGTTGTGGAAACGAATATGAGTTATTCTTTCGTGAGATCGTCCAGTGACCGACAACTTTGAGTTCAACAACCTAGTCTTCTCGTATTAAGCATGGACCCAACAGAACTGTTATCAAAGTCACCAAATAATACAGGTAAATAACCATACATTTCTCAAATAGAAAAAATGTCCACAAATTTTTTTATATTTCAATATAGTTGTGTGAACAGGATAAAGTGTTTCGGTGTACATTCAGTTTTTTTTGTGCACGAAATATAAATTTTTTTAAAGTATGGCTCAAGGTACGCGTACAAGTTTCCAGGTCGATAAATCAAATAACGACAACTACGCGGTATGGAAATATAAAGTGAAGTTATTGCTGATGGAGGACAAAATTTGGTCAGTGGTTGATGAGGAACCAGAAAACCCACTGACTGCAACTTGGAAGGAATCGGATGGTCAAGCTTACGCAACAATTGGTCTGCTCGTGGAGGACAATCAATTAATCCACATAAGGAATAAAAAAACAGCGCGGGAAGCATTGAAGTCTCTGGCAGAGTATCACGAGAAGTCAACGACGTCGAGTGTGGTGTATTTGTACAAAACTCTATGCAGGACCCGTTTGTCTGAAAACGGTGATATGGAGGAACACATTACATCATTGCTCAATATAGTCAGCAAATTAACATCTCTAGGAGAAGAATTAAAGGACAGCTTTATAGCAGGAATACTCTTAAACAGTGTACCTGATTCTTACGAAACGCTAATCATCAGTTGAGAAAGTCGTTCGGACAATGATTTAACATTGAATTTGGTGAAAAGCAAATTGATTGACGAGGATAAAAGGCGTAAGAATAAAATGGCTAGTAAGGAAGATGCATTTCAAGGTGAAAGTGAGGCTACTATGCAGGCTCATGGCAAAGAAAAATTCGCAAATTCAGCAAGGCAGTGTTTTTTCTGCAAGAAATCGGGTCATTTCGAAAATAATTGCGGAAAATATCAGGCCTGGAAGAAGAAACAGGAAAAGGCACATAAGGTTACATCTGACGATAAAGAGGATGCTTGCTACGCAGCAAGAGAAAGTGAAGTTTTCGAAATTAAGGATCCCAAGGATGCGGGAGAAATCTGTTACCGAGCAAAAGGTTCGAAGGCTAAGGAAATAAAGAATGTTTGTGTAATAGACTACGGAGCGACCAGCCACATGTCAAACAATAAAGATTTTTTCAAGGAAATTGACGTAAATAGGAAAGGATTTGTGAGGCTTGCAGATGAAGGAGAATGCGTCGAAATTTGTGGGGTTGGTTTGGGAAGCTTAAGTTGCCTTGTAAAAGGAAAGTAAATGACAGTAAAAGTTTCTAATGTTCTGTACGTGCCTAGGCTAGGGTCAAACTTATTATCGTTGAAAAAGTTCGCACAGAATGGTTTTCGAGTAGAATTTTAAGGGGATGATTATATCATAAACGTCATGATGATCATAAACGTCAAGGATGGGCAAATAAAGGGTACGGCAGTTTCTTTTTATGAAATTTACTAACTGAAGATAGTGAATAGTGAAAGGGCCAATATAGCAATAAATGACTCGAAAGGTAGGCAGAGTGAAAATTGTCAGCATTCGTGGCATAGACGTTTCGGGCATCGAGATCCGGGTGCAATTAAGGACTTGGCGGACAAAAGACCTGCCTCTGGGATTACAGTCACGGATTGTGGAATAAGAGATGTGCGTGAATGCTGCATTAAGGGGAAAATGACCAGGAAACCTTTTCCGAAGGAATCGACTACTAAGTCTCAGGAAACCATCGACCTGATTCATACAGATGATTGTGGCCCAATGCAAACACAGACACCGGGAAATAAAAGGTACGTTCTGACCATCATCGACGACTACAGCAGGTACACGGAAGTGCACCTTATGCAGTACAAGAGTGAGACAAGTGAACTCATTAAGGAATTCGTCGAAGCTATGAAGACTTCATTCAATAAAAAGCCAAAAGTGATTCGATCAGATCGAGGAGGGGAATACTTAAGTAGTGAACTTCAGATATACCTAAAGGGAGAAGGAATCAAAACTCAATTGACCGCAGCGTATTCACTACAACAGAATGGCGTCGCAGAGAGGAAAAATCGGTCTCTTCTCGAGATGTCAAGATTTATGCTGTTTGATGCAAATCTGGATAAGAAGTACTGGGGTGAGGCAGTAATTACAGCCAATTATCTGCAGAACAGACTGCCTACAAAGGCTACAGAGAAGACACCTATTGAGTTATGGAACTCAGTAGCACCAGATGTAAGTAATTTACATGTTTTAGGCTGTGCAGCTTATGCACATATCCCTAATGAAAAAAGAAGGAAACTGGATGAAAAGGCCAGAAAGTTCATCTTGGTCGGTTACTCAGATGAATCAAAAGCTTTTCGTCTTCTTGATACAGAAGTAGATCGTGTTAAGATTAGTCGAGGTGTTATTTTTCCGGATAACGCGTGTGAGGCGATTCGAAATTATATATCCTATGAAAACGTGATTTCTCAGCCTGCAAATTCCATTCAAGAAGATACCGAGGAATTAGCCTCAATCAATAAGGATTCAACAATGGACTCCAGCGCGGAAGAGAAGGATGCAGATTCATTAGTGACCAGCGAAGACCCACCACGAGCGGAGAGACGGCAGCAAGAATTAAGGAGATCGGAACGATCAAGTAAAGGTGTACCACCTGACAGGTACATGGGAATTTTAAAGTTGGTGACAAATAGAGAAGAGGAACCAAGGAATATACAGGAAGCTTTATTTGGTCCAGATAAATATAAGTGGAAACGAGCAATGGGCGAAGAAATTTCATCTTTGTCAAGCAACGAAACTTGGGAAATCGTTCCAGCACCAAAGGACACAGACCCAGTGTCCTGCAAGTGGGTATTTAAACTGAAGAGGACAGCGGGCGGAGGGATCGACAGGTATAAAAGGCAAGGCTCGTCGCTCGAGGATTCTCTCAGAACTACGGGACAGACTATGACGAGGTTTTTGCACCTGTCGTTCGGCAGACAACCTTCCGAACTCTATTGACAATCGCAATACATTAATGAATAAATAATACATTTTTGTGAATTTTATATTTAAAGGAGAGACAAAAAGATATTTTGACAATGCCACATTTTGGTCAATTTATTTTACTTTATTTAATAATTTAAAAAAAATTATAACAAAAATATTTAAAATTATTGGAATCAATAACTCAGATGAACAGAAACTGTTTTGTGTTGTTCAACTACCACATTTCACATTTTAAATACATAATTAAATTTATAGAATTACACCATTTTTACAAAGGAAATAAATTAAATAAAAATATTTTATCATTAAAATGAACTTAAGAAATTGCACACTTTCACATACCTCTGTCCCTTTGGCGTAAGTAAATGCACATGCGGAAGGTGCTTATTTAAAGCCGACGTTGAATGGTTGTAAGAAATGTCCTTTTCGCATATTTTGCATTGTGCAAATAGACCACTTGCCCGTTTGGACGCAAATTCATAAACCCAACTTGGTTTTTTACATTCCGGGCGTTCTGACATTTTGGTTATTTCGTTTGATTCTCAAATAAGGGTTATGAAACTATCGCGCGTTTATTTTTTGTTTTCTTTGCATTTGAAACTTGCTGTCGAATGAGAAATCTCTAAAATCCGAAAAATTCGTCAAGTACCCGGATACCCGGGTATTAACCGATTATCCGAGAACCCGGGTACCCGAGTTACTGGTTATTACTTGGGTACCCTGGTACCCAAATAACACACGTGATCTCGGGTACCCGGTTCCCCGAGTATCCGTGTAAATATACAAATATTCGTCATGAAGTCCTAGCTCTAATATTATGAATTGTAATAATATAGATTTATTGAAGTGATACATTTTCCAGGGTAGTTGAGGATTAAAATTAGTGCAAAATAAGGAACGTATATTAAGGTAATCATCAAAAATAACATTTGTACATTAGTTTGCAATATCTGCATAAGCAGTCCCAGACCGAAAGAGCTTTAACAAAAGAGAATTCACAATCACCAAGTTATAGTTGTCGATGCTTGACGTTCAATTTTAAAAGGTCTGTGCACAAATGTGGAGGAAGGACAAAGACCGAGCGCGTAGCGGGAGGTAAGTACATTTTCTGATCCAAAGTGCCAAAGCTTTAAATTTATTCATTAAATTTGCTAACAAGATTAACAATTTTTGCATTTAACAAATATAATTAAACCTGTGTTATTTTTAAGAATATCTGCATCAATTCATATGTTGAAGGGAAATCCAAAATTGAAGAAATCACAAATTCCAGATTTTTCCACAAAAACAGTTTATGATAATTATAATTGGTTATCTTCTATAGAAATCGTTACAGACAGTCACTCATACAATAATTAAAAATATTTCCAGCTAAGAAAAAAAAAATTTGAAAAAATTACAATATTTTTCGAATACATGGAAATTTCGTGATATTTGAAATGAAATAGTAACAATGAATACTAACAATTCTTCAATGATAATTTTATATCGGATTAGTTACTGCAAATCTCTCTGTCAAAAACTTAAAGCAGTTTTAGTGCAAAAAAAATTATTTTCCAGACCAAAGTGCTAAAATTGTATATTTATTTATTCAGTTTGTTTACGAAATCAACAAATATTGTATTTTAACAAAGATAATAATTTAACATATATTATTTCTGAAAATATCTACATCAATTCAGATGTTGAAGGAAAATCCGAAATTTGAAGAACCAAAAATGCCAAATTTTTGCACAACAATTTTTTAATACAATTATCATTATAAAAGATATAATGCATTCACGATGATTCATACATAATAAGTTGAAAATCTAAAGCTTTTTCGGGTTTCATTTGTGTGCGAAACTACGAATCTTTCTGAAGAAAATGTACTTTTGTAAGTTAAAATTCGAAACTTGTTTCAAAGGTCTCCAGGGGCCAACGATATTCAGCAAGAGCAATTTATTGGCGGTTAAGAAATAAAATTCGGATTTTTTTCTGAATACCAGCAATTTTTTGTTGGTTAAAAAATTACACTATACTGACCTGGAGGGTGAAAACTTGAAGAACCCTGCCCCTCGCTATAAACTGAGTGTATTTGATGTTCACTCCCAGTTGGTCCAGGTGGCCACGGAATCATTCCACCTGTAAGATATAATATAAAGATTTCTATTAAAGAATTTTTTCATCAAACCCCAAAAATTTGCTATTGGTCCCAAATAAAGGAAGTCCAAATGTCATCCCAAAGTCAGCTGATATTAAAAAAAACGAAGGTTCCAAATTTCGATGAAGAAAATATATTTTGAGAATCTAGGCACCCTGAATTGAGGGTCCGGATGCAATAACCGACGGTACGCTCGGCTTCGTATTCCTTGCCTCCCATTCGAGATAAAATGATAAAGCTTAATGAGGAGCACAATTTTCATATAGAAAACTTTTTTGTGCGATTTCAACTTTGTGAAAAATAAAATATAAACTCACGAATTGTCTTATGGCTCTTTCGGGATAAAATTTTCAGAAAAAAGTTCGTGAAAATAAAATAAGGCGTCCTCCTGCCTTGGTATTTATTTCTTTGACTTTTTCCAGTTTTTTTAAACTTATCCATGTAGAGATTTTGTCTTGGAAACTATAAACTAAGAAAAATTCTCGATAAATCGTCAACTGAGTTTACTTAGGTGGCAAAAATAGTTAATCCAACTGCTTCCTTATTTATTGGTAACTAAGTTCTTAGTCAAGTTGACTGCTTAAACCATTCATGTTAGCTAATGAAAATACATTAGGGCCTTAAGGAATTCAGAAGAGTGGTTCTAACAACGGTTTTCATTTTTACTACTTTTCTCAGTAAGATTAAATAAGAATTAGGTTGAAATAACTCGTTTCATAGTTAATGCAACTAAGAAAAGTAGTTAAACGTTATTCCAAGTAATAACAGTTAATCCAGCTACTCATTTTAGTTCCCTTAGACACCAGTATATTTATCTTAGTTAACTCGAACGGTTTAAGTAGTGAACCTATCTAAGAATTTAGTCACCCACAAATAAGAAAGCAGTTGGATTAACTATATTTTCCAACTAAGTAAACTTAGTTGAAAAAAAGCCTTATTATTGAAAGCAGTATTGATTTTTTGAAAATTAATCTTTTTAATGAATCCTTTTTCTTTAAAAAGTCTACTAATAAATTTTTCGTTCAGAATGCATCTATTTTAATTGAAAATTATACTATTCAACTGTTTTGTTAAGCATTTGCCTTTTGAATAGAAAATCTACCCTTTTGAATTGAGAATATATCTTTTGGTAGAAAGTCATCTTTTTTGGTTGAAAATTTGTCCTCAATGGTTAAGAGTAAATTATATTCGATCAAAAAGTCTATTCTTATATTTTTGGTCCGGAATATTGTTGGTTAAAAATTTTACTATCAGGTTGAAAATGTAGCTATTTTTTTGAAAATTCATCAATTTTTTTCAATATCCGTCTTTTTGGATGGAAAATTCATCCTGTACGGTTGACAACTCTTTTTTTGACCAAAAGTCATCATTTTTAGTTAGAAATTCATCTTTCTTGGTTGAAAATGAAACTGTATTCTAATAGATACGTCATAACTTTTTTGTTGAAAATGCATCTCTTTTGCTTAAAAGTTCAACGAGTTTGTTTTAAATGCAACTGTTTGGCTAAAAATTAATTTTTCTAGTTGAAAATTCAATTATTTGGTAGAAAAATCGACTTTTTGTTAAAAACCCGTGCTTTTTGTTTGAAAATTATTCCTTTTTTGTTGAAAATTCCGCAGTGTATTTCGATTTTAAATCTTATTTTCTTAAAAAATCATCCTATTTCTCCTGGTTTGAAATCATTTTTGCAATAATTTACATTATATTATTACCTTAGGGTTCTAATATGTTCAATTATTTTAAAAATGTGCGTACAAGATATAACGTCCAGATCCGAGCCAAGTATCATTTTTTCAATAGAAAGACTGAATGAGATATTATGTTCTTGTAATCTGTGATGTTTTCTCGCTTAATTATATTATGACATGAACAATTAATTCGTTAGGCTTAGTTATCATTTACGCAATCAATATTAATTGAAATAAATTAAATATTGATTTTCTGGATTATTATAAATATAATACAAAGCATTGTACATAATATAACTAGTATAAATTTAATATAAATTTATTATAACTTTACTATATAATTCAAATAAAATAAAATGTTTTTAAACATTCTTGAAGCAAAATCTTTGTTAAGAATACATTTCGTATATTAAGATTTCAATCACCTTCAATAATTATTAGTTAGCATCTTAAATATGCAAAAGTGTACACTCACTTCTACCTATGCTGGCTTGCTCATTTTTTGCTTAAAAAATCTGAAACTTCTCAAAAAACTTCTTTAGACGCTTATGAAGAACTTCTCCGCGAAAAGTTGTTTGAATTCAAAAATTCCCTCGATACTTTTTCCCGCCGAACGTTTAAAAGCATGGTATTAAATAGCTGTTGACAAACATCGACATATTGTTAAACAAGTAACATTTTTATGCACAAATAAAATTCCGCAGGCAGCGACAGAGTATAATACGCTTGGGGTTCAAATTTGAAGTCTTTTCGTTGAAACAAAAAAAAAGTTACGGCGAGTTTATTTTAAAAAACGCATTAAATTCGGCTCGTCGAAATTTGCAGTTTATATTTTATTTTTCACAAAGTTGGAATCGCACAAAAAAGTTTTCTGCACAAAAATTGTTCTCCTTATCAAGCTTAATATGTTCATCTTTTTTCGAAATGTTTCTTTGAAATTGGAGTTTCAGATAATTTTTCCCGTTATTTTATCTCGAATGGGAGGCAAGGAAAACAAAGTCGAGCGTACCGTCGGTTATTGCATCCGGACCCTCAATTATGTATTTCCAGAGTATTATGATATTTTTACTTCTGATTGTACATTGACAAATGTGCAAACATCAATAACTTTAAACATTATCTGGAGGTTAGCTTTTATGAAAAGTTGAACATATAAGATTTTTTCTTGTGCGTCTTCAATATAAACCTGAAAATATCTTCATCAATTCAGATGTTGAAGGGAAATCCGAAATTTAAAGAACCACAAATGCCAAATTTTTGCACAGAAATTTTATAATACAATCATAATTATAAAAGATTTAATGCATTCACGATGATTCATTAAAATAAATTTAAAGCTTTCTCGGATTTCAATTGTGTGCGAAACTACGAATCTTTCTGAAGAAAATGTACTTTTGTAAGTTAAAATTCGAAACTTGTTTCAAAGGTCTCCAGGGGCCAACGATATTCAGCAAGAGCAATTTATTGGCGGTTAAGAAATAAAATTTGGATTTTTTCCTGAATACCAGCAATTTTTTGTTGGTTAAAAAATTACACTATACGAACCTGGAGGGTGAGAACTTGAAGAACCCTGCTCCTCGCTATCATCCAAATGTATTTTTTGTCCACTCCCAGGTGGTCCAGGTGGCCACCTCATACTTCCACCTGTAAGATATAATATAAAGATTTCCAAATTTCCAAATTTCGATGAATAAAATATATTTTGAGAATCTAGGCACCCTGAATGATGTATTTCTAGAGTATTATAATATTTTTACTTCTGATTGTACATTGACAAATGTGCAAACATCAATAACTTTAAACATTATCTGGAGGTTAGATTTGATGAAAAGTTGAACATATAAGATTTTTTCTTGTGCGTCTTCAATATGAATCGATCAATCAAGAAATGGTAAAAAAAAAGTGTTGAAAATTATATTTGTAATTATATTTTTTTCACGTATCATTTATTTAAAAAAAATCCATGAAGCACTTTCTAACGATAGTCCATGCCCTGGCATTTCCCTCGATGTCGAAAAGAGCAAGGCAAAGTTGTGTACCTTAGGATGTGTGTGTTCAATAAAAACTTATGCCATTCTGCGGATTTTCATATGAGTATGCAAAAACGACGAAAAATAAAAAAAATTATTTTCCCAAAAGAAATTGTAAGATTTCGAAAGGAGGGGTTTCGATAAGGCTCTCTATCGCCCCCCCCCCTCCATCATATTTTTAAAAGTTTATTATCGAGATCATTCTTATTTTTCTCATAATGTGGAAATTGTAAGGCTTCACACATCTAGAAGATCTAGAGCTAAATTGAAGTTTTGGAAAGAAAATATTTTTTTAAATATATTTAGTTATATACCATTAAGCCATTTCCCTTTCAGGGTAGGCGTGACACTACCCGATTCGGGTAGTGTTTCTAGGTGGATAATTTTCTTGTAGTTATAAATAACTACAAGTTTGGGCTCACCACACCCATAATATGCCAACAGCACACAGTATTCTCGAATGGTCACCCATCCAAGTACTAACCGCGCCCAACGCTGCTTAACTTCAGTGATCTGACGAGAACTGGTTTTTCAGCGTGGCATGGCCGTTGGCATATATTTTGTATATATTTAGTTATATGTATAATATATTTTTCAATATTTTTTATATATTTAATTAATATACATTTTTATGACACTTGCAAGATTTCAGCCCTTTTCGACGCCTATGAAGCGTGGCCAAAGCTCTACTTTTTACTCCCTAGGGAGTAAAAAATACTTTTTACTCCCTACGGACTGAAAAGTGACGTCAGAGGTGAATAATGAAAATTATACATTTATGAGCTCGCATTTTAGGATTATCAGCCCACTCACCGTATAACTGTGAGGAAATTTGGGATGCAGATAATAGAATTTTGCGGTTATTTATGGAAAGTTACCATATATGACTGATGAAATTACCGGTAAAATTACCATAAATTACCGAAAATTTTCATAAATTTCCGGAAAATTATGAAAATTGTAAAAATGCATTTTGGGTAATTTATGATAAGTTACCATATTTACCGGTAAAATTACCATAAAGTATCGAAATTTTCCATACATTTCTGGAAATTATGAAAATTACCGAAAAAAAGACATGGGCAGTCCAAAGTGGATTTATGCCAGGAAGATCGTGTACAGATCAGATATTTAGTTTAAGACAGATCTCAGAAAAAAGCTTAAGAGTAGGAAAGAAAGTTTTCTGTGCATTTGTTGACCTAGAAAAAGCATTTGACCAGGTAAACAGAAGTAAACTTTGGGAAGTCCTTAAAGAGTACGGAGTCAATGGATGGCTCCTACAAGCAATAAAAGCAATATATACAGGTAGTAAAGCGAGTGTAAGAGTCAATGAGAAACTGAGTGACTGGTTCGATATTATGCAAGGCGTGAAACAAGGATGCGTTATGTCCTCATGGCTATTTATCATATTTATGGATAAGTGTCTAAGAATGGCCCTCTTCGACGAAAAAGGTGTAGATCTCAAAACAGTGAAGGTACGTGGGTTAGCTTTCGCAGATGACAAGATTATTATGGCAGAATCTATCGAGGACATGCAAAGAATGTTGAATAAAGTTAATACAAGCATGAAGAACATGGGCCTTAAAATTAACGTAAATAAAACAAAAATCATGGTGTTTGAAGGAGAAACTGAGAAAACAATGTGCAACATTGTCCTAAATGATGAGAGATTAGAACAAGTTGACAAGTACGTATATCTGGGTAGCCTATTCATTAGCGACGGAAAAATAGATGGGGAGTTAGATAGGCGCATAAGTAGGCGTAAGAAGGTTATCGGTAGAGCAGGGTCCATGCTCAGAAATAAAAACATATCAAAAAAAGCTAAAATGGCCATACATAATTCTATATTCGTACCGACTGTACTATACGGTAGCGAGACATGGGCCTGTCAAGAAAAGGACAGGAGTAAAATTAACGCGATCGGCATGAAACCTCTGCGCATAATATGCGGGAAAACACTGATGGACAAAGTCCGAAACGGGACAATCTTTAAGGAATGTGGTGCAAAAGAGACAATAGTTGACACATGGGAAAGAAATCAGTTAAGATGGTTCGGTCATCTTGAAAGAATGAAAGATGAAAGACTGACCAAACAAGTGTATAAAGGTAAAGTGAATGGCAGAATGCCCAGAGGTAGACCGCCGAAAGAATGGTTAGAATCTGTGAATCAGACACTAATCCGAAGAGACATAAGAAGCCATAGAAACACGAGAGCTTGCAGAAAAAAATGCATGGACGTGAAGGAAGCTAGAGTAGTATGCCAGGACAAAAAAGTGTGGCGACAAATAGTTTGTAAACAGAATGACAATAGAGTGAATGACGCCTGAAACAAAGAACTTGGATACTAAATGGGCCCAAGTGGGGAACCACACATAACAATTTTGTGAGGCTCTTCACCTGGGTTGATCGCTAGAGAAATTGATCAGCAACCTGGGTCGGAGCAGTGTTGCGGAATGAACGTGTCATTTGAATAAATAACACGAGAATTCCAGATAAATCTAAAATATCTATACCTAAGACCTATCTACCTTATACCTATATACCCACCATACACACTACTATTTTCCAACCGAGCAAGTCACGCCTACCCCGAAAGGGAAATGGCTTAATGGTATAATAATAATAATAATAATATTCTTTCATTTCTATTTTTTCCAAAACTTCAACTTAGCTCTCGAGAAAAAGATCGAGAGATAAGTCGAAGTTTTGGAAAGAAAACATGAGAAAATCAGTCAATTAGTACGTTATTAAATATTATCCAAAATTCAACTTATTTATTTTTTACCATGAGCACAATGTAGTAACACGACAATTTTTATGTGTATAAGTAGCTCATGTATTTGTGCACCATATGTGTGAAGCCTTACATTTTCCACATTATAAGAAAAATAAGAATGATCTCGATAACAAACTTTTAAAAATATGATGGAGGGGGGGGGCGATAAAGGGCCTTATCGAAACCCCTCCTTTGTAATTCAGATATAAAACACTCAGACGTAAATATGAAAAGAATATATTTTAAAAATTATTTAGTAGGCTGATCACATATATATTTAAAATATTGAGAAACACGTTCATCTGCTATTTGAAAGCATCAATTGCATATTTTATTACTTTTTCAATCATACGTTGAACGCCTAATAAAATGTGAGAAAGGATTTGACGTATACCTTTATCTATAATCTTTGTATTGTTTCCAGAAATATATCTATTGTTTACTGTTTTTTTAAATACATTATTCCAGCCACTTTTTTCAATTAATGTGGAGAAAATATAAAAAACATCAGAAAAGTCCATCGTTGTACTCAGTTTTAGCATTTTTCAAATGAAATATCCATCATATTCGATCTGTCCTTTTCAATTTGCAACTTTAGACGTCAATCTTAAAATCAGATACGCTGAAAACCCCCTTTATATCAGTTTAAGGCAATTATATAAAAATTTAACAACTTTGACCGCCATATTGGATCCACCATTTTGAATTTGTATCTTCTGATGGTAAGTTTGAAGTCGGTGACCACAAAACCCCCCACATACCAACTTTGAGACAAACGTGTGCAAATTAAAAACTTTTTGATGTTATATTTGATCCACCATTTTAATTTCAACAGATTTGCCTACACTGAGAAAAAGATCTGTTTGAATCAAATATATTATGTTTGAATCAAACATATTCTTTCTTTGTTGTACAGTCAAACATATATATGTGTGATTCAAACAAATTTTTTGGTTGACCATATATTTTTGATTTAAATATATATTTTGTTTGAATAAAAGAAACCTCTTGTTTAAGTTAAATATTTCTTTTTGTTAAATTAATTGCAGATTTTGTTCAATTTAAATCAATTTTTATTTTGATTTAAAAAAGGAATTTGTTGCTTCCAATAAAATTATTTGCTTGTTTCAATATCAAACTTTTTCATAGGGTTAAAAATATAGCAATAAAATAACTTATGTTCAAAATTTTCGATTAAATCGCTGGGTAGGTCCCAGGTTTCGAGCAATTTTCACAATACAAACACTTCCATTTCTCTTACATATGTCTGAAGTTACTCGAAAATAAAACTGGAGCCGTTCTGGAATTGGTGGAAAACCAACCCTTTTCCAGCTGGCTCAATGAAACTTCCAAATTTTCAAGGCTTTGCTTAGCTTACACATTCCGAACAAACACGCTGATACATTCAACGATTCACCATCATTTTGAATGTCTAAAGCTAAGTGGCACTGCAGTGCTGCGAAACTAACGCGGATGAATGAAGAACTATTATTTGTTTGAATAAAATAAATGTTCTTTAATTTAAGTATAAAACGTTTGAACAAGATTTTTGTTTGACTTAATGAAGTCGTTTATTTGAATCAAACAAATCGTATCAAACAAATAATTTGTTTTATTGAATGAGTTTCAATATCTTCCATATATTGAAATTAAATAAATGTTTTGTTAATTGAAATAAAGAAGGTGTGTTGAATCAAAAAAATTTATTCAAACAAATCTTTTTGTTTGAATGAAAAAAATCGTTTTCTCAGTGTATCAATATATCGATTGGTAATATGCTTGTTGAGTCGCTGCTATCAGATGATGGATGAGTCAAAGAATGAATGTTGACAATGTATTCTACAGTCACTTCCAATTCTTGATAGTTTGTTCTTCATTTAAGCTTGATCTACCTCATCTAGCGCTTCAATAAATTCCCCGTTTGCTGCTCTCAAATCAGTTCCATTATCAGGCCAAATCGTTGTTATTGTTTCCCGACGAGCCAAGATTCGACGTATAACCATAGCACAAGAATCTGCAGTTAACGAGTCAGCAATTTCTACATGCATTGCCCGAGTAGATAAGCAGGTGAATAAGACTGCGTAACGCTTCTCAAGTTTTTTGTGAACTTTGGTAAGGTAGGGTCAAAAATAATCTCCACCAGTAGCAGAAAATGGTTTTTCGTAGATTTTAAACCTTTCTTTCGGTAAAAGTCCACTGAATTGCGCCGCAAATGCGCTCATATGCGCCATCAATAAAAAAATTTGCGCCACGAAACTCTAGGAGTTATAGCAGGTGTTACGTGGGTCTCGGGGCTGGCGACACGCCAGCCCCCTCCCCCCCCCCCCATTAAAAAAATAAAAGTTCAAATTGCATTACCTTGAAGGTATCCAAATCTGCCGATATGCTAATATGTTTAAAATGCGCTCATATGCGCCATAGAAATTTTCCTAATTTCTTGAAAATTTCCCTTGATATGGAGGTCATAAAATTTTGCAAAGTGATGACCATCAAAATAAAAGGTTTTTAATGCACAGTGCCCGTGTGGAACAATTTCGTGGCGCTGTACTGTTTCTGTCCAGTCCGCCTTGAGTCGACACTGGCGCTCCACAGGCTTACTGTCCAGTGGCTAGACTGGGATGTAACGCTCGGATCGACTAGTTTCTAGACAGATCGGCTATTTTGATAAAAAATAATTCATAATTAAATAATATAATTATTTTTTATGCCATAAAAGTCCAATATATAGATTTTGCAGTTAATTAAAAATATAAAAAAAGTTTTTGTACAAAAAAAAAGAAGAAATGAGTTTCCGCAAATATCTTGTACATACGCCGGGTGTCGAACTTCTGATGTAACTTCCTATTATATTCTTGTAACTTTGTCTCGTCGCCTTAACACCTCGGCCATCTAAAAGTTAATTTTTTTTTTATTTTTGTCGTATATGAATTTCAATTCATTACATCCTAATATTTATTTGAATAAAACATGAACAATTTTTAAGCATTAAAATTGCTTGATGTGTGAATAAATCATTGAAAAATATAAAGTTTGTATGATTTTCTTGCGGTTAGGCTACGAAATAATGATTTTTTTTTACTATTTTAAAGAATTAATACGTTAGGCTTAATTATCATTCAATATAAATTTATTATAACTTGACTATATAATTCAATTGAAAAAAATGTTCTTAAACATTCTTAAAAAAAATCGTTCTTAAGAATACAGTTCTTGTATTAAGATTTTGATCACCTTCAACTATTATTGTTTACTATCTAAAATATGTAATAGTGTACAATTAATTATTGCTTAAGCATTTGTGCAATTGTGTATTGTAATTTCCTAAATCTTTGAATTCACCTCTGTAGTTTTTGTTTAAGTCCAAACCGTCATTCTATCTAGAAACTAGTTAAAATCTGGACAATATTGATATATTCAAATTCGTAACGAACTCCTAGATAGCGCCAAGACTGGGACTAGACAGCAGAAAGTTTTGAATCAAACACGTAGCAAAAATAGACAGCGCCAGTGTAGCGCCAGGCTAGTATTGCGTGGAAAGACCGGCTTGAGAAAAACTGTACTGGCTTTAGCATGATTCAAGACTGCCACGAAATTTTTCCACACGGGTGACGAAGGGAGTGTCGTGTGGAGTTTCAAATTGGGTGCGTTCCGCTGGCACCTCCACAACGGAATTTTAATATTTTCTTTGTGCCATAATTTTGGGCGTTTTTGGGCACCGATGTAGATTTATGGGCACTTTTAGTTTTCTGAAAAAACCGACTTTTGTGTGTAGCTACTGGCCGCCAGCACCTCCACTACAGAAAATTTGAAAAATTAAAAAAAATCAACAGTGCCAGAATTTTAGGCTTTTTTGGGTTCTCCAAAAAGGCAAAAACTAATTTCAAAAAAACAAACACTATCTCCCAAATACTACCCTCAATATAAAATATGCACTCAAACTGCATGTAAACATATCAGAATTGTCAGCTTTTATTATTTATTTATTTATATTAATTTTCGAAAAACTACCCCTGTTTCCCCAAAATTAACCTTAAAATAACTTACGTACCCAGCCTAACTGTGAGCATATCCGAATGAGAATTTCCGAAAACAAATCATAAAACTAACACCTGCTTCTTATTGCAAATATAGATATTAAACAAACCAAAGAATATATAAATCAATAGTCAATGATCAAACTAAAAAAAATCAACCCAGACAACTTTCCGAAACTCTAGTCAATATATCTACCCCCACAGTAATATTCCACATATCCTATGAAATACTATTATCACATTTAACGAGCAAAGTCTCAGATGGCTTCAACCAAAACCGCCAAAAGAATTCTATATTAAAAATAGTCATCACAGATATCTTTGCAAAATACTAGTCAATATACCTATCTCCACACGAATATTCCACGTCCCCTAGGAGCTACCCCTATTTCATTGAACGAACCCCGCCGCAGCTGCCTTTAACTATAACCGCCAAAAATATTTCAAATCAAAAATACTTACCGCAAACTAGAAACGATCGCTGATAACTCGGTTATCATTGTGGTGCAAAATATTTGTTTGATGACGCATAGCAGCGCATTTGGAGATCTTCAAGTTCATGCAATTTAAACTTTGATTTTTCAAATGGGGGGGGCTGTCGCGTCGCCCCCCCCCCTCGTAATACCTGCTATACACTGAAAAAGAATTGTCATTGAATCAAGTCAAGTTATGTACTTGGCCGATTTTACTTAAACGAAGCTAATATTTTATGAGTATAGAGAACTGATTTTCTTGAATCAAGAAAATTATGGAATCAGTGATATAGCTCAGATCTAGTACATATCAATTTGAAGCAAATAAATATTAAATTACTTTGTTCCAATATGTCTTCATGTGAAGTCATTAAAAAGATTTCGATCAAGAAAATAATATTCTAAAAATAAGTAATTTGCACTCTGATTAGCTGTTTCTTGGTTCAAGTAAATGTATCCACTTACTTTGATCGGTATGTTACTTGATACAACTTATATGTATACTTGAGACAAGAAAATGAATTTGTTCATGGAAGGAAATATTTTTCTGAGCATGATGCATGCATATTTTGCTTTAAGTCAATATGCATTTCAAACGAATACATGGTGTGCTCCAAACAATCATGAAAGCCTATAGTTTCAATTTCATACATTATATCAATGTACTCAACAAACATATGTTTATTGAGTACATTGGTATAATGTATAATATTGAAACTATAGGCTTTCATGATTGTTTTGATTGATGATTGATGATTGATGAAATTTTTTGCCCGAAGATGAATATTGATCTTCGGGCAAAAAATTTAGAAGCCAGATAGTGGCTATATCATTGGAAAGTTATATTTTGCTGGGTGTCTTATAACCTGTGTGAAAATTGAAATGGTATGGAATAATTACTTTATACTCCACAAAAAAATCCTAAAAACCGTTAGCGCGCTTACTTGAAAGGATAAAATATGCAAATTAATTGTTTACAACATTTATTAATTATTAAATGATCAATTTTAAATTCACTGGAAGGAATACTTTTTTTATCAGACTAACTCATTTAAAAAAATGCTCAATATTTGTATGCACTTTTCAATTATTATATGTTGCAAGCAACTGACTTGCATATTTCATAATTTGAAATCAGCGCGCTAACAGTATCCAATCCCGTGGCCGACGCGACGAATGCGCAACGCGGAAAGATCCGGGCAGGCGAGGACGCGAAGAAACGGCCGAGTCACGTGGAAACACGAGAGACGACGCTACAAACGCAATAATAGGCAACGGAGAATTTGCTGGTTTTTCATTCGAGTAATTTTACAAGTCTTGAGTTTTACGACTTTTCCTTATTTAAAGCATCTCCACAAGTGCATTTCGAGTTATGGATGAGCTGCTTCAAATTGTGGGATTTGCAATCCCTTATACCTGGTTTTAACGGTAAGAAATTTCGTAAGCATAAAAATGAATAACATCGAAATAAAAAGAATGCGATCGAAAATTGTAATTTTTAACTTCTAACAGTTTATGATTTTCTATGCGTGACATTTTTTTTCTTTTTATTAGTTTAGTACAGTAGAACCTTACAGGTAAAAAAAGAAGTATATGTCCTTTCGAGCTAAAAATGCAATCAATTACATTTTACCTGAATTCAAAATTGATTTCATGAAATATAAAGAGATTTTTTCAATATTTCGAGGAATTTCATGGGATTTTAAATGTCAAAATGCTTTATATCTCTTCACATAACCTCAAACGAAACAGCGGTGTATAGTTTCTAGCAATGTGGGGTTGAAAGTTTCAGAAATGTAAATTGTCCAGTAAGTTTGGCACTTTACAGCAAGGGAAGTTAGAAAGTAACCATAAAATAATTAAGAGTTCTTATAAAATATAAATAAAAATGGGTTTCGATTGAATTACTATGAATCCTGATGCCAAGGATATTTATAAGTTGGATTATGTTGCCAAATGCTAAAAATTTCGTAAGTTTCATTCACTTTGAAATTTTTCATTGAAACTTTTGACCGCAAGTTTCAAAAAGCATAAATATCTGAAAAGGCGCGTAGCTAATGATTTCTAAAAAAAATTTTTTGAATGAAATTGAACGTGAATTAACTAATAGTAGACAAATTATTTTGGCTTAAATTAATTTTCTCTAAGAAACTTATTACTGTCTTTTAAAAAATTCATTGAAATTAATTTTCATTCAATTTGTACTATTTCCATAAACTGATTAAACAATATAGTTAATCTTTAATGTTTTTGTTTATTTAAAAAAACAAGTCTTTGTTTCATATAAGCTATAAATATAATTTTTTTCGATAGGTGAAGCAACATTTTAAAAAAAGCTTGTATTTAAAAAACTATATACATTTAATTAATTGCGAATATGTTGAAAGGTTTACATGAAATAATTTGAAAGGGATACCACCAATTTTTAAAAATAAAACATCTTATTTTGAAACTTTGGCCGTCAATTTGAATGGATATGGTCAATTAAAGGAGGGAATTGGGAGTATGTTACATCTTTTGGTTATTATTTTTCTATAATAAATAAGTTTTATTTTTCCAAAAAAGAAAAATAAGGACTTAGTTCATTTTTTAATCCATTTGTCCAGAGACCGATGTGATCAACAATAGAGATATTTTCGCTGTTAATGTTTTGAGCTTTCAATTTTGAATTTATTATATTCTAATTTTACAATCAGTAAAAACAAAAAATATAACTTCTATTGTTTTATATTTCGCAGATCGAAATATTGACTTAGATATCTGTTCTAACTTAGATTGTGAATCTATAAAAGAGCTAATAAAGGATGTGGAAAATAGAATCAAACTTAGAAAGAAGTGGGAGGAGCATTTCAATAAAAAATATCGTCTAACAATTCGTTTGATGCGCATGCGCCACAAGGAAACTTCGTAAGTTTATAATAGTTCTGCAACAAAAATTCGATTGAAATTTTTCTCTACGTTAATCAGGGTGTCTACCTTACCAGAAAATAGGGAAAACCGGGTATTTTGTTTATCGAGAAATAATCGAGAATTCGATTCAGTGACCAAGATTTTTCTCTCAAATGTACTCATATGTAAATTAAAAATGGTTTCATGTATTCTATTAGTCTAATTCTAAGTTGGATTAGGAAATTTTCTAAGGGAAGTATAATAATTTTGAGTTGGGGCATGGGATACCAGGGAATAATTATAATTTATATACATTGAGACAGGGAGTTTTCTAAAATATTTATAATTCTGAGTTGGGATAGGGAATAATTAAAATAAATATAAGAAATTGTCATAAATTATTACAATAACCCTAATTCGGAAGAGGAAATGTTTGAAAAGAATTATGATTTTGATTCTGGAACAGACCATTTTTGCAAAGAATTAGTATTTTGACTTTGGACAGGGAATTTTTTAAAGCATTATAATTCTGAGATGAAACTGGGAATTTCCGTAGAGCATTATAGTCTTCATGCTAGGTTCACGTTACAACAGAAAATGTTGTTGAAAATCATCATTTTTACATGAAAAATTATAATTTGACTAAGAACAGGGTATTTTTCTGAAGGAACAGGACTTTTGCAAAATAAATTTAATTCTGACTTAGAAGAAGGGAATTTAAAAAACAATCCCCGTTCCAAATCAGAATTTGTCAGAATTCGAAACACCCATCTTCCAAATTTTGAAATACGTGCGTTACTATATTTCTGAATTATTATAGACAATTTTAGAAATGAATACAATTATAATATCGAGCAGGCATTCTATAGATGAATTTAGTTGTGATTTGGTGTAGGGAATTTTATGAAAGAATTATATTTTTAATTCTGAATTATAATAGCAAACTTTGTAAATGAATATAATTCTGACAAGGAATTTCGTAAAGAATTATAATTTTGTCTTAGAACAGGTAATTTTTGACATGGGAGAGAAAATTTTTGAAAATAATTTTAATAATGATTTATAAAAAGAAATTTTACCAAAACAATTCATATTCCAAATCATAATTCTTTAACTTTGAAAAATTCTTTGTTTCAAACCCGAATTAGTTTGAATTTAAAAATTTCTTATTTTTGCAAATACAAATTTTCCAGAATTTGAATCTTTTTCTTCCAGATGTTTGAAAAAGGGAGATATAATTTGTACTCAAGGACAGTAAATTTTCGTAACGAATTATTATTTTATTTGGAACAGAATTACTTTTATTTTTACTTTATTTAATTTTTGTTTTGTTTTCGAAAAAAATTAATTATCATCATTCCTATTATTTCTAAAAAAAAACAGCAACAAAAATCACATATTTTGAAAGCAGATTCTGTGTCTCATTTGACCCTGTATGCCAATCTCGCCCCAATCTACTCTATAACACCAAATTTTGTGAATAAATATAATTATGACTTTGGGGCAAAGAATTTCGTAAAGAATTATTAATTTTGTCTTGGAGAATGTAATTTTTGACGTGGTACGGGAATGTTTGGATTACTATTTTAGTTATAATTTATAAGAAGGGAATTCACATAAACAATCCCTGTTCCAAATTATAATTTGTCAGATTTGGAAAATCCCTTGTTTCAAATCGGAATTTGTTTGAATTTATAGATTCCTTTTTTCGGAAATACAAATTTGCCAGAATTTGAAACTTCCGTCTTATAAATGTGAGAGGAAGGGAGTTATAATTTGGAGAACAGGAAAATTTCGTAAAGAGTTATTACTTGACTTTGAACATAATTTTTGACATGAAATAAACAATTGACCCGGAGAAAGCCGCGAAATCACCGGGAATTTAAAATCATTCGTCGGGTAGAGACCCTGTAAATGAAACTCTCTAGTCAGTTTTTTGCATAAATTTGTCTATATTTTTTTCCGTATTATCCTTTTAGTCACAAAATGAAGTAAACGATAATCAAAATCCATCACAAAATGAGAGTGATGCTCGGATTGATGATCCAAATAAAGAGAACAATGAAAGACAGTACATTGGTAGTCGAATGTACACAGCATTAAATTTTCCTTCTGTTAAAGACACTTTAATTCAATCTAAAGAAGGTAAAGCGATCTTGAATTATTATTCAAAACACAATGACCTTACTTCTAAACACAGAGATACAATGGTAGATCTTGCGATTACAAACGCTATGGACAAGACAGATGGGTTAGTTTTCATAATTCTACAATTGTATAAGTTTTCAATTAGTGTGAATCTATATTGTCTAATTCTTTCAAGACTTAAATGTTTTTACTGGGAAAAGTAACTTTTTTGTACCTATGAATAATTTATTTCCGATGTTGAAGATTTTGGTAATGAACATTATAAACTTCAAAATATTCAAATTTTTCACATTTTTCCTTTAAAAGTATTATATTTTTTTACTTTATTATAAATAGAAAATGATGATATCTTCATTAGGTCCTTAACAAAGCACGAGTTCAAGCACTTGGCATCTAACGTCAAAGAAATTTTTCCAACCGAAGATTTTAATATTTACTACGTTTCTCCGATCAAGAAAAGGGATTCCAGAGATAACCAATCAGTCCCCGTTAGAGGGAAATTTGCTGGGCGATATAAAAATAAATTGCAACAATGCAAACGGTTATTAGGGTCTGAATCATCTAGAAATCTCATGCAAGACTTAGATGATGAGCCAGGTATGTTGTATGCACATTGGGCATACGTGTATAATTTTACAGTAATATCATGCACTGGAAGATAACAGCTCAATATCGCAAAGATAAAGCTGATCAACAAAAATCAGCAAAAATTAAAGATATTTATAAGGAGTGGAATGTTCTAGAGGTTGAAGGCAGTGGCGTTATTAGTTCCACCTAGAGGGCGATTTCAAATCGTAGAAAATGCAGAAGAAAGTATGGTTGTACATGCAACAGTATGTGTTCTTTCAGTCATTTGTACTCATTCTATTGAAATATTTTGCTCTTTATTTATACGTTTTAATTCCCTAAGATTCCAGGTGATATTACTATCAAGCGATTAGAACGAGAACAGAAGATGCGCAACAAAGGGATGACTTTGCAACCCTTTATGATTGTTGTAGGACCGACAGTTGAAGAATCAACAACTTTCCTGGTATGCGTCGACAAGATTATCTATACTCTCTCTTCTGCAATTCAGGCTATCGACGTATGTTTTAAATCTTTCTATGCGTTTAATGCGAAATATCCCCCCGAGAGCGAGCACATTTGGTATCTTGTGCAACGTATGGTTTATAAATTCGAAACTGCGTATGATGTAAAAAGATCTTACATTTTGTAAATTGTGCAGGCGCTGGGAGGAAAAATGTAGATACGTGAAAGATTAAAAACATACGACTGGTTAAGCACCATGTATCCTTGCCCTGTTTTCAACGAAATGTGTTGCACTGATAGAGTGTTATTGGGTCACTTCAAACTTAAAAATTCTGCTCAAAAGGATCAATCATTGCATTGAAAACAAGACAATTGTGATCGCGTTTGCAGTAACTTTTATGGTTTCCTAAGACATGTTAAAAACGATCATAAGAAATCTTGTGTTACAAGCACTTTTCATTCAAGCTCAAAAAAATCTCAGTCATTGTTTCAAAAACCTAGTTTTGGCACAACATCGACGGAATGTGTAGAAACAGATCATATGCCTGTGCCGCCAGTGTTCACTCAATCTATTGAACATGCCGGGATGCCTGCTTCGAGCATCAATCCTTTAAACTTTGCGAATAATGTTTCTTTTGCATCTGCTTCTTTCATTTCAAAATTACATGCAATTCCAATATTACCAAGAAACCTTGTCGAGCAAATAACTGATGATGTAAAAAATCTGTTAAGTCTAAGTAAATCTTTAAAGGACAAAAGTAATAGCCTTAACGATCCTCAATCATTATCAGAATTAAATACCATGTTCAAAACTTTTGAAAATGCTTTTATTGATCACTAAACTGAAAATCAATCATTGTCTTATTTCAAAAAATTGAGAACTTACATGCCACACAAAATATTCAGTCCAACTACTACGCTAGAATTCAGAAAGGTTAATAATGTACAAAAAGATATGGATGAAGTAAACAAAAATATGGCAGTAATTCCTTTCAGGTTGGTTTTGAAGAAATTTCTAGAATTACCAAACGTATTTTCTTCAATTGTATTTTATATGGATAAAATTAAAAATAGTTCTTTATTGGAATCGGTTATACAAGGAAAATTGTATAAGGAAATTGCAAAAAAGTTTGATCCAAGTGTAGTATTACCATTACTCCTTTTTTTCGATGACCTCGAGATAAACAATCTTGTAGGAACTCATAGAATTATTAGTAAAATGGGTGCAGCGTACTGTGCCATTCTTAGCCTTCCTCCGGAATATTCTAGTCAGTTGGAAAACATTTTTCTGGCACAATTTCATCGAACTGCTGATCATAAACGCATGGGAAATGCAATAATATTTAGCGAAGTAATTGAAGAAATAAAGATGTTGGAAACTGAGGGTATTGTAATAAATACTAAACTCTATCAGGGTAAAGTTTATTTTGTATTATTAGTTATCACCGGAGATAACTTAGGATTGAATGAGATCCTTGGATTTACAAAAAGTTTTAATGTAGATTATTGCTGCAGAATTTGCCTCGCAGATAAAGATACAATGCACAAAGAATGCCAGGAAGATGAAACGATTTTACGTACAATTGAAAATTACACTGAAAATGTGAAAGAACTTTCATATGGTATTCGTGAAGAATGTAGCTTCAATTCCATTCCAAGTCACCACGTTATCACTAAAAGTTTTTTAGATGTAATGCATGACGTGCCAGAAGGTGTATTGCGTTATGACTTGGGTAAAATTCTAAACTCAGTTATTAATATAGATAAATTATTTACAACTTGACATGTTGAACGAACGAATGCGGTATTTTGATTTTGGCTCTAAGAATTCAGAAAATAAACCTCCTATCTTAAAATCTGATAGTTTGCGACAAGGTTGTATTATATACTCAGCATCTGAAATGACATTATTTGTGCAGTATCTTGGTCTAATTATTGGCGATTTGATTCCTGAAAATAAGGAGTACTGGAAAATGTATGTAATATTGAGAAAAATAGTATGCATGATAATGGCTCCAGCTTTTGACAAAAATTGTGCTTCATTGCTACAAAATTTAATCTATGGACATCATTCTTTGTATATAAAACTCTATGGCGATCTAAAACCTAAACACCATTTCCTATTACATTATGTCAGATTTATATTGAGAGCAGGACCACCAAAATTAATATTAAGCATTCGTATCGAGGCTAAACATAAAGAAGCAAAAAGTTATGCAAAAATCAGGAATTCTCGGAAAAATCCAGCAGACACACTGGCAACAAAACATCAACTTATACTAAACGAAAAGTTTTTCAATAAAAGAGGATTTGAAAGTCGTTGTGAATGGGGAGTCGAAGTTCAATCAGACATTAGAAAACTGATTCAGTACCTTGAAATTAAACCTTTTTTTTCTCTTGAAGATTCCGATAATTATCTCACAGTACCCTGGGTAAGAGCTAATTGTACAATTTATAAACCAAAAATGATTGTCAAATATGGCAACGATACCTTATTTCCCAAATTTGGTCAAATCCAAGTTGTTTTACTAAAAGATTAACAGGTTTATCTTATTTTTTCAAAATTCACCGTAAATTCTTTTAATGATCATGTTCATGCTTTCGAGGTTGTTGAAAGAAAAGATTGGGATTATATACTGCAAAAAGACTTATTTACTTTTCAAACTTATCACATTTGTTTGATGGCCAACGGAAAATACTATGTACCCTGTATCGAATAACAATATTATAATTTTCTATTCACTAATTATAAGATTGATCTGAGAATGTTTCAGATTTTTAAAGCTTCATTCATTGTTAGCTGTAAGCATCACGTTATTGAAACACCTTGAGTCTATTAGTGATTTATCACACTTAATAGTTTAACTTTGGGAAGCTGCGTTATAAGTATAAGCTGGTTTAACTATGTTTAACCATGGAAAAATGTGACATTCTAAGTGTACATACTTTCTGTACTTAAAAGTGTATCTTACAAGGACTTGATTTTCTATGACACAATTTATAAACTTTAAGAGTGTTAAGTTGGAAATTAGCGCTTATTTTATTATTACAATATTTGTATACAATGTTTTTGAAAAACTTTGAATGGTTCCATGTGAAAATAAATCTATAATTTCATAAAAGATGTATTTTATTTCCTATACACCGTAAATATAAACCAGGATATATCGTTAATGTAGAAAAAATTTTCAATGTATAATTTGTAAATACTCAAGACAAGTTTTCCTAGAACCCATTACCTAAATTATATAGCGAGATTTTCTATTTAAAAATAGAATGAAACGCACTGTTGCAAAATTTTATTAAATGCATAGGTTTTGAGTTAAAGTGATCTTTGATAATATCTTATATCTTATATAATCTTATATAATATAATAATATTTGATATCTTTGACGGCGATACCACTCTGGAAACACCAGTTCTCGTAAGATCACTGAAGTTAAGCATTGTTGGGCGCGGTTAGTACTTGGATGGGTGACCTTTCAGGAAATACTGCGTTGCTGTTGGCCCGTCGTGGGTGTGGTGGGCCCACATTGGTAGTAAATATCCACCTAGAAACACTACCCGAATCGGGTAGTGAGGCAATGAACTTTCGAGTTCAAACTGCTAAACAATTTTTTTTTTTTTTTTTTTTGATAAAAAAACTACGCACCTAAAAAAACTTTGCAAAGAGGACTTTTCATCCTATTTTTTAATAGAGAATTTCGCTATATAATTTAGGTAATGGGGTCCGGAAAAACTTGTCTTAAGTATTTACAAATTGTAGATTGAAAATAAAGTCGCTTAATTGAAATACATGTTTTTCACTTAAAACAAGTAAGTTTGACTTTTCTTCAATAATCTCAATTCTTAATTTTGATGAAATATATATTTGATTCAAAGTATCAAAGTATCTTCTTACAAACATACATGTGCTTCTCCTGAATAGAAAACTCATTGAGTTAAGAAACTATTGTATTGTCACAATACCATATATTCTTAAATTAAGAATATATATACTTGAATTAAATCAATATTGCTCAAGTGAATATCATATATTTTCAAATCAATAAAATTTAATATTCCGTTCAATAATATATTCTCTCAGATCAAGAATATCTGCTATTGATCGATGCATACAGTATCAAGTAAATATTTTCTTGAATCAACACCCATATTGTATCGTCTGTATTCAGACCCGCGATTGACTTGAACCAAGTCAAAATTACTTGATCCAAGTACTTTTAGTTTTCAATGTACCCTCTAGAGTTTTAGACAAGTAGAAATAGCTAATCAATTAACAAAAATTTTGAAGAACTTCAAAAACATTGTATGTTTGTTTTTTCATATGTTGAACATAAAATGAAATTTAGCAAAACGTGATCGGGCCGGCAATTTGTTTAAAAAAATTAATTTGCAAAATTTGCCCTCATAGATCCACGAAAATTCAAAACATTTTTCAAGAAACGTTCGTGATGCGGCAACATTATTAATTATAACCAAATTATTATTTTGTTAATCACTCCCCAGCGAAAATACCGAAGGTTTTGTAAAATGTTGTTTCTGCTTTTTTCCATTGAGGAGAAACCATTGTATGATTTTCAAAACTAAATACATAACGCAAATTATCGTTTTTCAAATTATTGTTAAATTTTTTGCAATTCGACTTCTAAAATTCCAGCGAAAATTGCTTAGGTTGCGCTTTCGGGTAGCAAATGTTAGAAATGTCGAGATCTGAAAATTATCAAATTTGCAAAACGTTGTTCGGCCGGCAATAATATTAAAATTGCAATTAAACAAATCAGTTACTTTTGTAAATTAGCCAAAAATTACAAACAGTTTGCAAATCGTACTGAGTGATAAAGAACTTATTACCAACCCCATATTACATTTGCAAAGTGTTTACAACTTGGCAAAATTATTAATTATAAACAAATTATTATTTTGTTTATTACTCCCCAGCGAAAATACCGAAGGTTTTGCAAAATGTTGTTTCTGCTTTTTTCCATTGAGAAGAGACTATTATATGTTTTGCAAAACTGTATGCATAACGCAAATTATCGTTCTTTAAATTAATGTTGCATTTTTTGCCATTCGACTCATAAAATTCCTGCGAGAATTGCAAGTATTGTGTTTTTGGGTAGCAAATGTTGGAAATGTCCAAATCTAAAAAATATTCAATTTTCAAAACGTTGCACGACCGGCAACAATATTAAAATTGCAATTCAAGAAATTAAGTACTTTGTTGAACTAGCCAACAAATATAAACGTTTCGCAAATCGTAATGATTGATAATTAACTTAGTATTAACATCATATTAGATTTGAAAACTGATTAAATTCTCAATGTGTTGCAAAATGATTTTTTCTCGCTACTGAAGGTTTCCATCTGGGACGGCGATTTGTCAATCTCAGCTTGGAGGGCAGTACCGCGAGTGGAGATGTACCTTGTATGCAGGCACAAGGCATTATCTACAGTTTCCTTAGTTTTTTGTTATTTGGAAAGCGATTTGCTACTTTATATTTTCAGATGTGCCAGATGTGCCGCACGCACATCTGGCATTTCGAAAATAGTGTTGGAACCGGCGCGCGGCATCTCGTGTATCTCAACGCGCACTAGCGGCCCTAGCGGCCACAAGGGGCAGTCTCCGTCCCCATAGGTTCTAACGGATTTACTGTTTTTTTATTGGACAACGCAATGTGGGACGAATACTACGATCCATTGCTTTATATATAATTTTCGAGGATTTTTGAAGGTTTCTCGTTTCTTTAAAAAAGTTTTTGAAAGTAATAAATAACTGCCGGGGTAGAAAAAAGAGGAAAAATTTGAAGAAAAAAAAACGAGTGACGATATGTATGCAATTCAGGAACTGCGTGATATTTGTCTGATAAGTGAATAATTTTTTTTCATAATTTTTATTAGGTAATCGGAGCATGATTAAAATTTTTAATTAATTCTAAAAATGAAGACAATGTGAGACACAATTGTATATTATAAGACAAGAATAAATACGATGTTGCCTTTCCTCCTATGTAACTGTTTAGTGTATTACATATCAAGGGACGAGAAACGACAATTTTTACAACGCATCTACCATCATTTTGATTTCATCTATCTGTGGAAAGAGTCAAGAGTAGCATTGTTGCCCTTAAGGTTTGGAACTCTAACTGAGTTATGAAAACAAAATTTGTATTATAATATTCAGAAATTAAAAAATTTTAAAAATTTATAGTTTCGCCGTTATTGATTGAGATAGTTTACCTTTTTTAATTTTTCAAAAGCCATTCGCGAGATCTTGGGTTTACGTTTTTTTATCATTATCAATGTTGACAACTAGTAAACAGTTTGCAAATCTAATATGATGTTAGTACTAAGTTAAATATCACTCAGTACGATTTGCGAAACGTTTGTATTTTTTGGCTAGTTTAACAAAGTGCCTAATTTGTTTAATTGCAAATTGAATATTGTTGCCGGTCATGCAACGTTTTGCAAATTTAATATTTTTTAGATTTCGACATTTGCAACATTTTCTACCCAAGAACGTGAAATTTGCCATTCTCGCAGGAATTTCATGAGTCGAATTGCAAGAGTGCAAAATTAATTCAAAAAAGGATAATTTGCGTTATGCATACAGTTTTGCAAATAATATAATATTCTCTTCTCAATGGAAAGAAGCAGAAACAACATTTTGCAAAACCTTCGGTATTTTCGATGGGGAGTGATAAACAAAATAATAATTTGTTTATAATTAATAATGTTGCCAAGTTGTAAACACTTTGCAAATGTAATATGGCGTTGGTAATAAGTTCTTTATCACTCAGTATGATTTGCAAAATGTTTGTAATTTTTGGCTGATTTACAAAAGTAACTGATTTGTTTAATTGCAATTTTAATATTATTGCCGGCCGAACAACGTTTTGCAAATTTGATAATTTTCATATCTCGACATTTCTAACATTTGTTACCCAAAACCGCAACTTTTGCAATTTTCGCTGGAATTTTAGGAATCGAATTGCAAAAACTTTAACAATAATTTAGAAACGATAATTTGCGTTATATATTGAATTTCACAATTCATATAATAGTTTCTTCTCAATGAAAAAAAGCAGAAAAAACATTTTACAAAACCTTCGGTATTTTCGCTGGGGAGTGATTAACAAAATAATAATTTGGTTATAATTAATAATTTTGCCGTATCACGAACGTTTTGCAAATTTAATACAGGATAGTGACTGCATTTATTACTCACTCAAGTTTGCAAAATGTTTTGAATTTTCGTGCAGCAATCTGGGGCAAATTTTGCAAATTAATTTTTTTAAACAAATTGCTGACCCGATCACGTTTTGCAAAATTTTATTTTATTTTCAACATATAAGAAAACAACTATACAATTTTTTTGAAGACCTTCGCAATTTTTGTTAACTGTCTCGATTTTGATGTCTAATTCGACTGGTCTATTCGTGGCGCAAAACTTTTTATTGGTGGCGCATATGAGCGAATTTGCGGCGCAATTCAGTGGGCTATAGAAAACACGAAAATTAAGGGGGGGGGGGCTGGTTAACTGACCTCTCGAAGTAACAGTTAATGTAATTACGGAATGAAAAAAGCGTATTTTTTGAAGAATTATATTACGTTTTCGAGAATTTTATAACTATCTATTTGACATATTTCAGAAACATTAAATTTGACCTACTATACAAACAAGCCTCTATCTTTTAAGTGAGCTTGCACCGAAAAAACGATATTCTAATTTTAATAATTTTCCACTCAGTTTAAGAATATCTGCGACTTAAATAGGCGCGAAGAATATATTCTTAATGTACGTTGGAGGCCCTCTTACCTTAAGAATATATTGTCTAATTGTAAGAATTCCCCACTAAGTTTAAGAATAGTTGCATCCGAAATCTGTCGCAGTAATTGTATAATAAGTGACGAGCTCGAAGAAATGCAACCAATTCTGAGGATAAATCGCATGTGCACATCTCTAGCTCTATCTCTTTCTCTTCGCAGAGGACGTTAAAGTGACAAAAGTTTGATGTCACACGTCAACGAATAAATACTGTAGAGAGGTTATGTCTCGGTCTGGCACGCCGGTATTCAACTTCAATGTGACATCAGACCTTTCTCAGCCTAACATTTTCTGTAAAGAGAAAGACATGGATGTGCGCACGCGACTTATCCTTAGAATTGGTTGCGTTTCTTCGAGCTTGTCACTTATTACGAATTCGAAATACTGATCGAAAAGCACGTCGCACAAAACATCGAAAGAAATGATTGAACAGAGCAAGGCGCATTTTCCTCTTAAATTAAGAATTTCGCTTACTTCATATTGAATAATAATAAGAATATGCCTGTAAGAATATGACACTCTTGATATTAGAATATCGTTTTTTCGGATTGTATTCTTTTGCCAAGTTCACATTGGTATCTCTAATTAATTTAGTAAACACAATGCCTGTAAATGTCCAAGAATTGCCATACATTTCTAAAATTTATAGAAATTCATGAAAAATGATGAAATTTGTGGAAATTTATGAAATAGTAATTTTCACACTTTACGGAAAGTTATGAATACGTATGGTAATTTCCCGTAACTTTGGATAAAAGTTCTGCTGAGCTTTGGTTTCAGCAATCTAAGATATTACTTATGGGCCCAGCAGAACTTTTATCAAAGTTATCAAATGTTATCTGCGAATAAACATACATTTCTCAAATTGAAAAAATGTCCACGAATTTCACATATTTTAACAAATTATATGAATTTTCACAATATTTCACAATTTTTCTACATTTTTGAAATTATTGACAGAACGTATGCATCCAGCAGAACTTTTTACAAAATTTCAGGATATTCAATAAAATCCTTCAATCTTGTTAAATTTCTTAAAATACCTTAAAATTCCTTAAAATCTTTGGAATCGGTATAAACACCTCTCAACTTAATTTGATTTATTTTCCCAAGTTGACTAGAAATATCTTGAAATCTTTGGAAATCCTAAAACATTCTTCTGCGTCACTTGATATTTTGTAAATCTCTTGAAATTCTTTGTAATTCCTTAAAATTCTCAGAAAAGCTTGGCATTATTTAAAATCCTCTAAACTCCCTCAAAATGTTTCAAAATTTCTTTAAATCCGTGGGGATATTTATAAATCTCTTGAAAATCGATGAAATCTTTCAAAATTATTTGAAATATTTGGAATTATTACACTTTATACACCAACCCATGTGGAAATCGGCCCAACTTAGCCCAACTTATAATTGGGCGCCAATTGGGCCCCAACTGGTTAGCCCAGATAACAAAAAGTGAAATTAATTTACAGATTATTTTAATTATATGAGTAAGTGGATGCAATCCCACCCGAATCCTGAAACTTTTCCAATTATTCCGACTTTTTAATTATCAAAACTTATGTTAATAAAGCCGATCAGTGTTTGATTTCTAATTGCTTGGGCTTACATTGGGCATACCCATAGAACACTCATAGTGCACTTTCTAAATTAATCAACAGATTATTTTAATTATATGAGTAAGTGTATTCAAATCCATCAAAATCCTGAAGCTTTTACAATTATTCAGAAGTTTTAATTATCAAAACTTATGTTGATAAAGCCGATCAGTGCTTATTTATTTTTAATTGGGCTTAAATTGGGCTTACCCATAGAACGCCCATAATGAGCATTATCGGAGCAAACCTGCCTGGGCCCAAAAAGTAACCCCAGTTATATCGATAGATGGCAGTAGAGAGATGAAATGTCGGCTGTGGTCTGCTGCTACTTACATCGCTAAATTTATTTTAAACTGCATTACGGTGAGTTTATAATATATTTTACATATTATATGTTTCATATACTTAAAATAATGAAACTGTTTTCGAATTAGATATAAGCTCTAAATTAAAATCGAAATTTCTTAAAAGCGACGAAGAGATCAGCAGAGTACAGTAACATTTTCAAGTAAAACAACAGTGAATAAACATTTGTTTTAAACTTAGCATTTTGTAATTTTAAAAACCCCGCCTGCATTAGTTAACGTGTGCGGCTGCGCGACCCGCAACGCCACAGACGGGCTCTGCCGTCTACACTAAAGCAGTGGCGCACGCCATTTTTTCTTGCAGTCGCGTCCGTTCAAGCTTCCGTAAAATCAGACTATTTTCACAAAGTTCTTTCGTTTTTTTATAGTAAAAATAAACAAAATAAGTCATTGCCTTGTGTTGTTTCTCATCCTCAGTTGAGAATTTGTACTAAACCAAATTTAATGCAGAAAACACCACGTCAGATGCTTTTAGGACTGAGCTGACTCTTGGATGAGACTGGGATGGAGGTCAAAAGGAATAACAGGATGCTAAACGCTCTTAAATCATGAAAAAGTGTCCCAATTGGGGCCCAACTATTAATTGGGCAATCTGGTTGGGGCCCAATCTGGCCCCAATTAACTTTTCCACATGGGAAGGGCATGATTTGCAAGTTTCGTGCCCCCGATTATCATGTATCACACGCGAGGCCTGACGTGGCGAGTTGAATCGGTACAATTCACTTTTAGCGCCGGTTAACAAGATTTTTACTGAGCCGGTTGATATTTGCTCGTCTAAAAATTTTTGAAAAATTTGAAAATTTTGGAAAAATATGAAAATTTTTGAAAATTTGAATTTTTCTGGGGGATTTGAATAATTTTTTAAAATATCTATAATTTTCAAAAATTTCTAAGAATTTCTTAAATTTCCAAAATTTTCAAGAATATCCAAAATTTTCAAAAAAATTTCAAAATTTCTTAAATTTTCTAAAATTGTAAAAAATTCTATAATTTTCAAAAATTTTCAAATTCTCAAAATTTTTGAACATTTTCAAAATTTTCAAAAAATTCGCAAATTAGAAAAAAATACCCCCCCCCCCCCCCATAATGGATAGTGGATAGTGATGAGAGCAGTACAATAATGGCCCCAATTATTGTACTGCTCCCACCACTGACCCATAAAGGGCTACTTAAGTTCCTGAAAACAGGCACGTAATACGCGCGAATCATGCCTGCGGTGTATAAAAGCTTTAAAATCCGAGGAGACCCCTTGAAATTTCTTGAAATCCTTTGGAATTCCTTGAAACCTCCTGATATGTTTGGAAATTTAACTTAAGCAAATAAATAAATCATTCGTTTCTACTTTCTCTATTCTTTTCATCAACCCTTTCAATATTTTAACATTATTTTTATACTGTTTTTTTAATAATTATTTTTCGTAAGGATTTTTCTTAAATCGCGAAAAATTATTAGGAATTCATTATAGGACAATCATTATAGACCTATAGTACATTTTTTATAATATTTTTTCCTAAGGGGTGATTACAAGATATCGTAAAAATGTCATGGGATTACGTAAGGGTAATGGGATTGCAGAGAGAGTGTGCACCAGACTGCAGGAGTAATTAACTCCTCGATCCACATAAAGAATTTCATATTTCGTTGATCTCATTTATTTTTATAATTTCCTCTCTAAAACTGAAGGCTGTATCTAGTCGTCACGAGAATAATCATCTTTCTTAAATGTGCTTTTAAAATTGCCTTTTTTTAAAGGTAAAGTGCGCAACATTAAATAAAAACTGTGAAGAAGATTTTTTATTGGCATTAGGGTCGATAATATTTATTTCTTTTGTGTTCTACAATTAATTCAAAAAAAAAATGTATTCATTTTTAAATAGAATAAAAATTATATTTTTTATGTTTCATCCTGGACTGACTCACTGGAGTCGTCACTAAGGTTATGTGAATCAGTCCTACCTTACATATTTTAATTGATCTAAAATCATTACAATGTATATTTTCAACAACAACAAATTTAGGTTTGCTTGTAAATATAATAAATTTTGCAGTCACTAATATAGTGCATTTCAGCGAGTAGTCGGTCTGCCCTGGGAAGGGGGAGGGGCGAATAATTAATTAATTATTAATTAATGTATTGACTATTAATTTTAATTAATTAATAATCAATTCTTTCTACACTGCTTGGGGGACATTTTCTGTTCGTCAAGAGTAATAATTTTGATTTTCAATTCTATTTCCAAGTACAGTAATTGGTCAAAAGATAATTTGAGGACTGACGTTAAATGAAATTACCTAAATTCAAGTGACCGCCCCTGAATCGATAATTTTAAGATAATTTCTTTCTTTTTCTAACAATAAATAGTTTAAATTAATAAACAAACAAAATATGTTCGAATTACAAAAAGAACTTAATTAATTTCATTTGTTTCTCCTACATCGAATGTGCTTAAAAGCTCCGGTCTATTAGAAATAAGACTAATTATTTAAGCCTGACTGTACTACAGAAAATGGCATCTTGTCTAATAGAATAACAAAACAAGGACAAATATATCCTTTTAGAAATTTATTTTCTGGAATCTATCAATCGGTTTTTCTTGAAAATTCTCAGTGTCGGGTTACTGTTACTGTGAAATTCGTAAAATATGCTATTTTCTTTCTGGACCTCAGACCAGAATAGTTGTTACTCGTATATTACATGTGATAACTTAGCAACGACCAAACCAATCAAAAATTGTTGATCTTTCAATTTAAGTTTGGGCCCCTACCCGTGACCGCAATAACATTAAAAAAATTTGTTGTGTTTTGTAAAAAATCAAATCAAAATTGATATTAATTATATTAAGTTTTAGCCCCTATCCGTTTCTCATGATTGTTGTTAAAATTAATGAAAAACGCTCTTTTAAAAATAGTTTAGTTAATTCTTCACAAAAGAAATCTCTCTCGAATCCGTCTGTATTAACAGAAAATGCAGATAAACGTAATTTTCGTATATTAAAACTTTTCTATATACTACAAATATGATTTTTAATTTAAAAATTTTGTATTTTCTTTCTACTTCGGGTGTCAAATAATAAAAAATTATACTTCAGATGGTGTTTAAAAGTTCCATTACAAAAAAGTCATAGTCCAAATTTCACAAAGATTTGGAAACTACCCATACATTAATTAAAATAAGTATAAAACGATGAGCGACGGAGATTATTATCTTTACTTTTCAGGTTTGGAAATCATATAGGAATGATTTGAAGAAGAAAGAACCTTGCTAATAAAGTTTTTCCTTATTTGAATTAAGCGAAAGGCTACAGCAATGAGAAACATGACAAATGAAATATTCGAAAAGAGAACGCGATTGTGTAAAATTGTCATCTTTATTGAAACAATTTGAAGACATTATTGCGCAATAGCACAATATAATGGAAAGTTTTCGATGCAGAGGCGGAAGGGAATATAGATTGTAAAGATAAATTTTTGAAACATATGTTGGCCTTAAGAAAAATCTTCATTACATAAGATGAAATTGTATTTTTGCTCAACTCGGTTCACCAATTTCATATTCAATCTTTACGCGTAACGATAAAATCAATTACCTGCTAACATATGTTAGAAAAATTTTACTGCACGTTTATTCCCTTCCTTCTCCGTATCTAAAAATGTAGCCTCTTCCAGTTTCAAAACTGTAGAATTAAATGTTTTGCCGCACCCTGAACAAAGTATTTTGCAAAATACGTACAACGATAATAAACATATGCTTCAACTGTTTCCAAGTGAAATGCGAATTCTTTATATAGTCGATATCTGGATGTAAGACATTTTAATGTGTGATTGCTTTAGTATTATATTTACTTACGAACACCATTGCGGAAAAATATCAGCGCGTAGAATGACAGTATACACGTAACAGTCTTCATATTTCTGGATACAGAAACTGATCTCTGGAGACTTTCCTGAGCTGCAACTGCAAAGACCTTAAACTAGCTGTACTTATATAGACACTAGCCTCCACGTCATATTGACAAATATTTCTCGTATTACTACGTTTAGACAGTGAAGTGGCGTTTTTTTTCCAATATCAGAAAATCTATTCCCTATGCTTCAGACTGTTAGATACTCGGGATTTATACTCGATCTACACGTGGCAATTAATATGAAGCGACACGTTGTCAACGAATTTATACAAACGCAAAAACTTTTGTCAAAAGGAATATTTTAGGTATGCCAGGTGGATTACGCGTACGTATTTCGTAAATTTGATGTTTCTACAGGCGACAGCGAAAACTAAAACGAAAAATATTGATTTGTTTGTTATCGAAAATCATATCTAAAATATTCCTATTGACATAACTCTCGGAGTTACCCTCGTATACCCATGCGAGTTTGTTGTTTGCGCTTGCTGATTATTTCAAATTCAGTGTGAAAATTACAGAATTTAAAATGATAGATGTTGTATAGCGAAACAGGGTGTCTACTTAAATCCTGGAGAAACAATTTCCTGACAAGTGCGGAGCCATTCTGACATTTCGCATTTTTTAAACCAATCGACTCGGAATATGTATACAGTTTCGCGAGTTTATTTTATATAATGTTTTTTTTTGGTTTCTAAGGATTCAATTAATATATTTAATTTAGATAGCTTTTAGAGATATTTTATTATAAAATATTCTTGAATCATTTTCTTCATGTCTCTCAAATCCATGAATTTTACCCATAATTACTTGAATTTTCAATGAGATAGTTGAATTTTTAACTATAAAATATCAGTTTCCAACCAGGAATGAAGTAGTTAAATTTTCAATTAACAAAGTTAATTTGCAACCAAAAAAGCCAAATTTTCAACAAAAAAGTTTAATTTGCAATAAAAGTGATGAACGTTGAACTAAAACGATGAAACTTCAACTGGAATAGTTTAATTTTAAGCAAAAATATGAATTTCCAAACAAAAAAGATTAATTTCTACCAAAAAAGCCGAATTTTCAACGAAAGTGATAGAATATTCAATTGAAATAGTTACATTTTAACTAAAAAACAAAAACTAATTTCAAAGCAAAAAAAATAATTTAAGAAAATGGTTACATATTCAAATAATATGATGAGTTTTCAACTAAAATGATGAATTTTCAACTGGAATAGTGGAATTTTTCACCAAAATGTTGAAGTTTCAAATAAAATGATAAATATATAAGTGAAATAGTTGAATTTTTAATAAACAAAATGAATTTCCAAAAAAAAAGATTACTTTTTAAACAAGAAGATTAATTAGGTCCATCAAGCTAGCACCTCCACAATCGAAATTCCCAATTTTTTTTGTATCAGAATTTTGGGCTTTTTTTGGGCTGTATTGCCGATTTTTGGGCTCCAATACTTTTTTTGAAAATTCAAATTTGGTGTGCAGGTGCTAGCTTGAGTCAAGCCAGCACCTCCACTACATAAAAATTTAAAAAAATTAAAAATTAAAGATTACAGAATTTTGGGCTTTTTTTGGGCTCTTGAACGCGCCAACAACCAATTTCCAAAAACTACCCCTGCCGGAAATAAAACTACCCCCTATATAAAAACTCAAACTAGGAAGAAAAAAAGTACACCACAATTTTGGGCTTATTTTGGGCTCTCAAATGCACGGAAAAAAATTAAAAAACCACCCCCTATGTGCAAAAAAACCACCCTCTTGTCGAAAATAAAATCTGAAAAAAATAAAGTACATTATATTGATTGATTTTTTTATATTGATATTGATTTTTTTTATTGATGATTTTTTGTTTGAAAAAAACACCCCTACGTCTAAAAAATCAAACGCCTATCTATGAATTTGAATTTCAACATTCTTGGAGCCCCAAAATCAAAGACACTATAGTATAGCGACTCTACACAGTAATATTCTGAAAGAGATTATTATTTGACCAAGTCATATCAGCGTTGTGTCAAGGGGTTACTTTTGAACGTTAGGGGTTGAAGCCCAAAAATCGGCGTTGGTATTTTTTAAGAGCCCAAAAATCAGAGACTCTATTCGCACTGTGAAATTCTGAAAAAGATTCTTTTTTGACAAAGTCATATCTGCGTCGTGTCAAGGGGTTACTTTTGAACGTTAAGGGTTGAAGCCCAAAAATCGGCGTTGGTATATTTTAAGAGCCCAAAAATCAGAGACTCTATTCGCACTGTGAAATTGTGAAAAAGATTCTTTTTTGACAAAGTCATATCTGCGTCGTGTCAAGGGGTTACTTTTGAACGTTAAGGGTTGAAGCCCAAAAATCGGCGTTGGTATTTTTTAAGAGCCCAAAAATCAGAGACTCTATTCGCACTGTGGAATTGTGAAAAAGATTCTTTTTTGACAAAGTCATATCTGCGTCGTGTCAAGGGGTTACTTTTGAACGTTTAGGGTTGTAGTAAAAAAATCGGTGTTGGTATTTTTGAGAAACCTAAAAATCAGAGACTCTATTCGCACTGTGAAATTGTGAAAAAGATTCTTTTTTGACAAAGTCATATCTGCGTCGTGTCAAGGGGTTACTTTTGAACGTTAAGGGTTGAAGCCCAAAAATCGGCGTTGGTATTTTTTAAGAGCCCAAAAATCAGAGACTCTATTCGCACTGTGAAATTGTGAAAAAGATTCTTTTTTGACAAAGTCATATCTGCGTCGTGTCAAGGGGTTACTTTTGAACGTTTAGGGTTGTAGTAAAAAAATCGGTGTTGGTATTTTTGAGAAACCTAAAAATCAGAGACTCTATTCGCACTGTGAAATTGTGAAAAAGATTCTTTTTTGACAAAGTCATATCTGCGTCGTGTCAAGGGGTTGCTTTTGAACGTTAAGGGTTGAAGCCCAAAAATCGGCGTTGGTATTTTTGAAGAGCCCAAAAATCAGAGACTCTATTCACACTGTGAAATTCTAAAAAAGATTATTTTTTGACAAAGTCATATCTGCGTCGTGTCAATAAGGGTCGCTTTTGAACGTTAAGGGTTGAAGCCCAAAAATCGGCGTTGGTATTTTTGAAAAGCCCAAAAATCAGAGACTCTAAAAAAGATTATTCTAAAAAAAATTATTTTTTGACGCTATACTATAGTGTCTTTGATTTTGGGGCTCCAAGAAAGTTGCAATTCAAATTCTAGATAGGCGTTTGATTTTTTAGACGTAGGGGTGTTTTTTTCAAACAAAAAATCATTAATAAAAAAAATCAATATCAATATAAAAAAATCAATCAATATGATGTACTTTATTTTTTTCAGATTTTATTTTCGACAAGAGGGTGGTTTTTTTGCACATAGGGGGTGGTTTTTTAATTTTTTGCCGTGCATTTAAAAGCCCAAAATAAGCCCAAAATTGTGGTGTACTTTTTTTCTTCCTAGTTTGAGTTTTTATATAGGGGGTAGTTTTATTTCCGGCAGGGGTAGTTTTTGGAAATTGGTTGTTGGCGCGTTCAAGAGCCCAAAAAAGCCCAAAATTCTGTCGTCTTTCATTTTTAATTTTTTCAAATTTTTATGTAGTGGAGGTGCTGGCTTGACTCAAGCCAGCACCTCCACACCAAATTTGATTTTTCAAAAAAAGTATTGAAGCCCAAAAATCGGCAATACAGTCCAAAAAAAAGCCCAAAATTTTGATACAAAAAAATTTGGGAATTTCGATTGTGGAGGTGCTAGCTTGATGGACCTAGATTAATGTTCTACCGTGAAATACGATTTTTCAACAAAATGCATGACTTTTTAACGAAATAGTTGAATTTTCAAATTAAAAACATCAGTTTCCAACCAAAACTAGAATAGTTGAATTTTCATTTTAAAAAATTATTTTTCATACAAACTGATGTATTTTCCACTAAAATAATGAATCTTCAAGTGGAAACAAAGGCACGAATTTTCAACTAAAACGATCGAATATTCAATTGAAATAGGTAGTCATGTTTTCAGTTAAGAAAATATTTTTCAGCGATAAAACTAACTTTTTTTTAAATAGTTACATTTTCAAAGAAAGTGATGAATTTCCAATTAAAATGATAAATCTTCAACTGGAATAGTTGAATTTTAATGCAAAAATATGTATTTTCAACTAAGAACATTGATTTTAACAAAAAAAAAATAATAATTTTTAACTAAAAAATAAAATAGTTAAATTTTCATTCAAAAAAATTAATTTCAAACCGAAAAAAACCCAACTTTCAACAAAATGGTTCAATGAAATAATATAAAGCTACTTTTATAAATATGAAGAATCGTTGTTATTGAATTTTATATTGCAATTAAAAGAAAAATTAAGCAAGCAATAGGATCTTTTTGAAGACTCAGCTTCCAGACTATGAATAAAAAAATTTTAAACTACGAAACATTCCAGATTCCATAGTATTTTTGAAAAGCACCGAAAACTAAAAAATTCCAAATCTATTCTAAACTTTACAAATAAGTTCGAGAGAATCACGTCAAGAACCCCTATATTCTGAATTCAGTCTGGCATATTCAAGTGAATTATGAAAAAATTACCGAAAATTCTTTCAAATTCCTTAAAGAAACTGGAAAATGTTTAAAAGTTACCAAAATGGCGTCAGTTACAAAAAAAGGTGAGAAGTGAATTTCCTCAAAACCTTGCTAAGTCCTTGCTTAACTTATCTATAAAAACCTTTTTTTATGATATATGTAATATATAAATGTATTAAATATTAATTCTTTTTTCAAACATTCATAGTTTTTTGTCTCAAAAAAGCTAAAATTATATAAGATGACCTAATTTCCCCGCAAAATGAAAATCCGAAATGTTCAAAAATACCGAAAATGTAATTACCGAACTAGAAAATTTCCGAAATTTCAAATTAACAGCAAAAAAAATACTGAAATTACTTAGTAAGAAAATTCAAATATACTGAAAGTACAAGTTGAGGAAACTGGAAAAGCTAGGAAATTTCAATAATAGGCTTGTTGCTTTCACGATGATTCATTATAATAAATTTCAAATTTAAAGCTTTCTCAATCGTTTGAAAAACTACGAATCTTGCTAACGTTTCGTGAACATTGCAATTCACTTCTTCAGATTTGACATTTGGTCTACATTGGACCGCATATCATTTGACCAATCCCAACGGATCAAAGATATTTCCACTCAAAAACAAAAAATGAAATTTCACAAATTACTTCCGGTAAGGCAAGCACCATTAACTAACACAGTAAAAAACATCTCTAACCCGAAAGAAGAAAACACCAGTAATGTGGAATCCACAATGTATACCCTCCCACTCGAAAAAGCGAATGACATACGGCGTAGGACGGCCAACATCTTACGCCAAGCCCAACTTGCCTCCTCAAACTTAACAAAAAACAAAAAAAACAGGAATTGAAAAACTCAATCAGACTGAAGACATCATAATATTGCTTGCTGATAAAGGCAACACGACAGTAATAATGAATGAAGAAGACTATAACAACAAAACCCTGGACCTTCTAACTGACGATACATATAAAAAAATTTAAAAAAGACTCCACAAAAACAATAGTCAGAAAAACAAAAACCCTTCGAAAAGACTCAAAACTTGACAGCGAAATAATGTATAAACTAATACTTACTAATACCATCTCACCAAAACTTTACGGACTCGCAAAAATCCACAAAAACAACATTCCACTCAGACCGATCGTCAGCGCAATAAGCTCACCAAGTTACAACCTAGCACGCTTTCTCCCCAAAGAACTGAATCCTTTCACAGGAAACTCTATCACACACGTCCAAAACTCTTTCGACTTCATCAGAAAGATAAAACAGAGTGAGATTCAACCCCAAGACATCCTAGTGAGTTTCGACTTAGTATCTCTCTTTACGAAAGTACCAATCTCTGATACAATCGATATTATCAAATCCTTCCCAAACTTCCCCTCCAATCTCACACCTTTGATTAACACACTGTTTCACTAACACATACTTCTCTTTCAATAACCAATTCTACGAAAAAACTTCAGGAGGAGCAATGTGATCTCCAATCTCACCTGTAATAGCCAACATCTGTATGGAACATCTATACCAATCCAAGCCTAAACCGAAATTTTGGTGCCGTTACGTTGACGACATTCTTGTCATCTGGAGATATGGACTAGATGAACTGCACAAATTTTTGATTTCATCAATCAGTTACACCCTAATATAACGATTACACAAACAAAAAAATTAATAAAGCAATCAGAAAATGCACTAAAAAAACAAGTCAACACAACCTAATAAAGAAAGAGAGCTAAAAACGACCACCATCCAACCCTACATTTAAGGTATCACAGAACAGATAGGAAGATTTCTCAACAACCACAACATCCAAACCATATTTAAACCACCTGCGAAAATAGGACAACTTCTAAATAACCCTAAAGATAAAAAGGCACCTCTCAATGATCTGGGAGTATACAAAATCCCTTTTTCTTGTGGCAAAGTCTATATTAGAGAAACCGAGAGGGCGGTGAGCCAATTTGTAAAGGAACATGAGGATAAAGTCAGGCTAAAACATTCAGCAATCTCGAAATCTTAAAACTTGATTTGCCAATCAAGTTCGACCAGCCCCCACCATGGGGCGCTCTGGCCAATCACAGGCATCGTAGAGAATATATATATATAAGAACAACATAACCTGAAACTTTTGTTTCAGGTCAGCCCTGAAGAAGTGAAATGCAATGTTCACGAAACGTCGGCAAGATTCGTAGGTTTGCACATGACTGAAACCCGAGAAAGCTTTAAATTTCAAATTCTCATGACGTACCTCGTGCTTCGCACTCGATTTTGTCCAAATTGTGAACTTTCCTAAATCTTGTTCAACATTATTATATCAAATGTATATTATATTTATTTCTGTACCTCGGCCTGGGATTGCTTATTCGGATATTGCAAAATAATGTACAAATGTGATGTGTCATAATGACTTCAATATTTGTTCCTTATTTTGCAATAATTGTTATTCACAGCTACCTTGCGAAATGTATCATTTCAATAAATGTATATTATTACAATAATTAATATGTATTGGTATTAAAACTGACGTTTTTTCATTGTCTTGTCTTTATAATTCAAAAAGAGTGCACATTATATGGAGAAAAAAAAACAATTTTCCTATTAAACATTTCATTGCAACTTGCGACATTTTTCCATAAATATAATTTGTTTACTCTCAATGTCTTTTTGCATGATATACACAAAAAACACGCATCCTGGTGTAAAGTGCTTCTAAGAAAATTTGTAAATATAATTTGGGCGAAAAATTTGAGTTAAATATGATGTTATTGTAGCTTGTGTCGTTTTACCAGAAAGATAATTTTTTATTTATTTTCATAACAAAAGTCTTAAAGAAATTTGTAGCTCTTTTTTAGTTGAATAACTTTTGTCTCTTCATTTTTTTTTCTCTTGTGTGGTTTTTCCGAAAATTAATTTTTTATATTTTCAATGTTATTTTTTACGAATAAAACCAAAACTCCGCGATCCATCGAAAAATGATTCATCACAAATTTGTAGATCTTTTTTCAGTGTAAAGCTTTTGTTTCTTAATTTTCTCGTACCTTGTATCATGTTTCCAAAAATTTAGGATTGATTTTTGTGATTTTTTGTGCTTAGAATTTTTTAATCTTGAAAAAAGTGGCTTAAAAATTTTGCCAATGCTCTTCTTGTCCTTTTATCCAAAATGTCTGGCTAACGAACTTGACCTTTAGTTTCGGACTCTAAAATAGTATGTGGATTGCCATTACAATCTATCAATTGTTTTGAAAGTCATCGTGCTCACAGACTAAAAAAGTTAGTTTTTTTACCAAGAAGAGATTAATTTTTAAGAAAATACAGCATTTTTCAAAAATTTGAGCTTCTAACTGAAGACTGTAAATGTTGGAGCAAACATGGAATAGTTGAATTTTCATTTGAACATGTTTTCAATCCTAAAAAAATATTTGAATTTTGAACTAAAAAAAAAAAAAAGATTTTTCAACTAAATTGATGAATCAACTAAAAAAAATAATTTATGACAAAACAGTTCCAGTTTCAATTAAGTAGTTGAATTTTGAACGAAAAAGGTTTTTTAGTCGAGACACTTCTTATTTGACATTATACTTGGAAAGATAAGTCGTCTCGGTGTTACGTCTCATTGCCAATAACAAATAATATTTACCTGTCTTCAAACTTTGGCATTGAGTCACATTTAAAGGAAAATAAAAATCTTTCATCTAGAGTATACTAAACATTAAATTTTAGGGAATATTTCAATAAGAAAAGATTATTCATTATGCTTGAACATAATAGTCATTTCTGAAGAAAAAAATTCAGTTTATTTTCTAACATTTTGTCATGAATTTTACATAAAATCTTATATGATTTTAGAACTATTTGATACAAGTATCAAGATTTTCACTCTTCGTAAATAGCGACTGAAAAACATTTTTTGGTTCAAAAGTCAACTGCTTAGTTGGAAGTGGAACTACTTTGTTGGAAATTCATTTTTGTGGTTGATGATTAATTATTTTAGTTGAAAAATCTTCTTTTTTTTTGAAAGTGTAAATATTTTTTTAAGATTAGAAGGAAAACGTACGCCAGTACTGTGGAGCATTACAGGCCAGTACTGGTCCAGTGAAGATGCTCAGTACAGGGACTCCGGCAATCTGTACTGGGCCAGTACTGCACCAGTGGTGTATTTCCATCTGGGTTACGAACCAAGAAAATTTTGAGAAATCAGTTCCTGCTTCTAGAAAGATGAGAAATGTTACTTGTATCCTGTTCTTCTGCATGGTGAAATTATTTGGCAACTCTGCAGAATTTCCAAATAATATCACTATGACGAAGAACAGGATAAGAGAAACAGTTCTTATCTTTTGAGAAGCAGGAACTTATTCCCGGAAACTTTCTTAAACTTCAACTGAAAAGATCTTGACCTGGTTGCACTTATATAGGTACTATTTCACGCCTTTACGTCATATTGACAACTATCACTCGTATTACTACATTTAGGCGGTGAATTGTCGCGATCTCCCTCATATCAAAAATCTACTTACTATCTTTGAAAATGTTAGACCCTCCGGATGTAGACTCGACCTACACGCCTCAATTGGAAACAAGAGACGCGTTGCCAACGAATCTACACGAACGCAAAAACTTTTGTCAATATTCTTAAAAATTGGTAATTGCGGGTTGTTGTTGGCACTTGATGATTATTTCAAATTCACTGTGAAAATCACAGAATTCAATATGATAAATTTTGTATGACGATACAGGGTGTCTACTCAAATCCTGAAAAAAATTACTTGACGCTTCCAGGTTTTTTCCATATGTATATGTGTATATATATATGTGTATATGTGTATATATATATATGTGTAAAAAAGTCAAAGAATTATTGGAACACAAGCTAAGACCATCAGTTCTCGAATTTTTATCCCGCAGATTTTGACAAAGTTTTAGAAAAGCATTCAATTTTTTATAAAAAGTCCTCAGGATTCCAAAATATATGAAATAAAATAACTCTCTAACAAAGAAACGAATAACTGATTTATAAGTTGTTAAAGAATTCGTTGACTGTCTTCTACATATCTATATATGCACAATGTACAGTCAGATTGGACGCTTGTGTTAACACGTAGTGACGCTCAGGGGAAGTGGTATATGTATTAGTCTGAATGTGCAAAATATTCAATGTGTTAGGTTAGCCATGGGGTCTAGTTGTTAGGGATAAGTTGCGTTCGATGCGTCATAGACTTAGGTGTTAGGTAGTTGGAATCCCGCCGCGAAATTTCTTTCGATTTTTCATAGGGTAAAAAGCGTGCGATACTATATATATATATATATATATATATATATATATATATATATATATAT
>CAKNYM010047459.1:0-17331 GCA_932195095.1 Andricus curvator | reverse complement strand
TATATATATATATATATATATATATATATATATATATATATATATATATATATATATATATATGCGTGTGTGTGTGTCAGTGTTCCTGTGAATCTGTAAAAATAAATATAACTTAACCAGTTAACTGGTAGGCTCGAAATCGACGTTATGTGCCAAAACTAGTAGAAGCAAATAATTTCGTATTCATCATGAAAGTTGATTTCCTGAGGGTTGTTTAGGTCGTTGATGACGAATCCAGAATATAAATTCAAAAATTCAGAATGGCGGATCTAATATGGTTGACTAAATGCAAAAATCTCGTAACTTGAATGAAAGGCAGTACTGAAGAGTTTTTTAAGTCGCTGATTACTATTCTACTATATTATCAGCTATTTTTAATTTTTAAATTTTGACCCTGGATTCGTCATTAGCGATCAAAAAACTACTTAGTACTGACTTTCATTCAAATCACGTGACTTTTGGATTTTAGTTTACCATGTTGGATCCGCCATTTTGAATTTCTCAATTTTGACTTCGGATTTGCCATCAGCGACCAATATCCAAATCCATTGAGTTTTGTGGCAGTTATTCCAAGTGCGCATATATGCGTCATTACCAGTTTTGTCACAGATTTTTTCTGCGCATATATGCGTCATTACCTGTTAACTGGTTAAGCGTAAGTCTATGTGAATAACAATATGATAAATATATCCTCGAAATAATTTTTTAAATTTGGCAACACTGTTTTCTAAAAACTCGTTAGGAGTCATCAAAGGTTTCATTGACTGGCTTCGAAGCATTAGTGTATCAGTGTTTCAAGAACCCTATTCCTCTGGTCTTCACATTTTCATTGTGATTATTTGGTACTTCCTACAATTCTTTCTACTTTTTAAATATGTATTAATCAAAGTTTCTAACGACGATACTTCCAATTTATGACATACGTTTAGCCCTCTCCTAGAGTGGTTGACTGAGTCATTCAAAATTTTAACAACTAATTTTTTCCATATGCAACCAAAATCTCCTCTCAGTTTTTACGGTGAGTGGGCTGATATTCGTAAAATGCGAGCTCATAGATTTTTCATTTTCATTATTCAAGTCTGACGTCACTTTTCAGTGCCTAGGGATTAAAAAGTAGAGCTTTAACCCCGCTTCATAGGCGTCGAAAAGGGCTGAAATCATGCATGTGTCATAAAAAAGTTGTTCAAAGAAACATGGAAAAAATACCTTATTAGTTAGTAATCTGACCGAAAATAATTCATCCCTCTCGTAAAACTAAGGAAAAGTGAAACAAAGTTAACATTCTTCAACACATTTTGGTAAAAAGCTACTGAGAAATATTTGGACACAGTAACTTTAATCATGCAACCGGAATTAGTGCATTATTTCCTGAAGATCTAGGCACGTTTGAATGTCTTAGTGAATTTTGTGACATTTTGCCATTATTTTAAAATAGAATCAAGTTTATCATCAAATGGGAACCCTTTAAAAAGTGTTCTTCAAATGAAAAACTTCCGCAAAAATGTTTGAAACATAAATTTATATCATGCCAGCGCCAGTAGGCATGTCACTGAAGTTAGAAATTATTTACATTTTTCATGATTAGAAAAAAATAATGCACTTCATGCAGTGGCATGATTTAAATTTATGTTTTGAAAGTTCGTTAGGTAGTTTTCCCATCAAGGATCGAATCAGAGAAGATTTCACTTTGAGTGTTCCTATTTAACAAAGAACTTTAAATTATTTTTAAAAAATGGCTAAATATCACAGAATTGACTAAGGCCTAGATTTTCAGGGAATAATGCACTAATTCCGCTTGCATGATTAATGTTTCTGTTTCCAAAAATTTTCGGTAGCTTCTGACCAGAATGCGTTAAGATGTTAAGTTTGTTTTACTATTCGTTAATTAGGCAAAAGGGTGTATTATCTCCGTTATTGAAGTGTATACAAATGGGTATATTTGTATACGCTTAAATTTTCTTTACCATGTGGTCAGAAGATGAAGTGTCGAAGACATTTACAATGTGACATTTTTCATATAGGTATGAAATATGGATAAAGAATATATCTCGGCTAAAAAGGAACGCTGAAGGGAGTATGTCGCGTCGGTGCGATTTGTTATTTGATATTTAGAAAAAAGATATAACAAAAAAGACAAAGCGGGTGAAAATTGTATTTATGAATCAGAATTGGGATACGAAGAATTCATAGACGCCGGTAAGTATAATTGTATATAATAATAATTATGAACATATACATGCTTTTGAATATTTTTGTACGATTTAAAAAACTCGTGTGGATTATTCCTGTTAAAATTGGTAAATAAGACAAATAAGTTCATTTAGAAACCTTTTACTGTTAAAAATTACTACTAAAGCCACTTACTCAGAAATGTCAAGGAATATTTTTTGAATGCTCCGAAAGCGTATTAAGAAAAATTTTCCAAGCATTTCTTTATCAATTTTAAAAGGAATGATCCAAAAGAGTTTTTTAAATCGTACAAAAAAATAAATAGCATCATGGATATGTTAATAATTAATAAAATATATACAATGATACTTACCGGCGACTATGAGTTCTTCGTATCCCAATTCTGATTCATATATACAATTTTCACTCACTTTGTCTGGTTGCCATAGAATTTTCAAGTTTCGAGTTTGCAGTTTCGCACGCGTTGACTTGCGGCCATGATGTGGCGAACAACTGCGAAGAGAGTGTTTTGCATGTTTTCTGCGAACGCAGCTCCGAACATGAACTCCATAAGAAGTCCCGCGACGACTCTTTCACTCTGGATTGAGCATGGATTAAGATTTTTTTTCTGTGCGGTGCGAGTTAATTACGAGTATATTCACTCTGAATGCACTTCAGAACCTTTTTCTCACTGTATTTTACTCTAGAGTAAAATATGCGGAGTTGAATGTATTCGATACTGAGTCGATTTTATACTCCGAAAAATTGTACTCTCAACTCCGCTAGCCATTAACTCCTCAAATTTTTAACAGTGCACTAAGGAATTAAGCCAAAGGTCTACACTGAAAAAAAAATTTACTTGATTCAAGGAAATGCGTTTCTTTGGTTTTTTTTCTTTCGATCAAGGAATTGTTTACTTCAGTTAAGTTAATATTGTTTAGATGCAAAAGAGTCAGGCATCCATTCAAGGAAATGATTTCTTTGGTGCCATTTCTTTAATATAAGTAAATATTTCTTCGCATTAAATGTGAAAAATATTTAGTCAAAGAAATGATTCCCTACAAGGTAGGAACCTAGGTTTATTAAATACGTTTTAGACGCCTAAAGAACTTGTCCTTTAGTCCAATGAAATCGATTTCTTGAAAGGGATAAATATGTTTCAAAATCAAATAATTCATACATCATTGGAGCAATTAATTTATTTTTGTTGAGTCAAGAAAGTATTTACACAAGATAAATGAATTTTCATTCAATTGAAGAAATATTTATTCCATGCTAAGAACTGTTAAAGTCATAGCAATGAAACAATGATCTAAATTGAAAAAAATATTCTTTCAGGATAAATCGATATTCGTTCAATTGAAAAAAAAATTATTTAACACTATAAGTTGATATAATTGTTGCAACGAAATAATTACTTAAATTGAAGAAATACTTATTTAAGATAAATGAATATTCATTCAGTTAAACAAATATTTATTGCATTTTAATAATTATCATAATCAACTCAATGAGAAAATTCTTTGAATGTAAAAAATATCCTTTTAATACAAATGTATATTCCTTAAATTGAAAAAAATATTTATCGCAAACTAGAAGTTGATATAAGCATTGCAACGAAATAATGACTTAAATTGAAGAAATATTAATTGAAGATAAATGAATATTCATTCAGTTAAACAAATATTTATTGCATTCTAACAATTATCATAACCAACTCAATGAGAAAATTCTTTGAATGTAAAAAATATTCTTTTAATACAAATGTATATTCCTTAAATTAAAAAAAATATTTATCGCAAACTAGAAGTTGATATAATCATTGCAACGAAATAATGACTTAAATTGAAGAAATATTAATTGAAGATAAATGAATATTCATTCAGTTAAACAAATATGTATTGCATTCTAACAATTATCATAATCAACTCAATGAGAAAATTGTTTCAATGTAAAAAATATTCTTTTAATACAAATGTATATTCATTAAATTGAAAAAAATATTTATTGCAAACTAGAAGCTGATATAATCATTGCAACGAAATAATGGCTTAAATTGAAGAAGTATTAATTGAAGATAAATGAATATTCATTCAATCAAATAAATATTTATTGCAATCTAACAATTATCGTAATCGACGCAACGCAACAATTATTCAAATTTAAAAAATATTCTTTAAATATAAATGTATATTCATGAAATTGAAAAAAATATTTATTCTATACCAGAAGTCGACATAATCATCGCAATGAAACAATTATTTTTATTTGAAAAGGGTATAAAAAAACACGAATTCATTTTAATGAAAGAAATCTTCGTTTGAATAAGTAATTTTCTATTAATCAATTTTACAGAAAAAAATAATCATCCGATTCCAACCTTACCGACCTTTTGTTGCTGACTCTTGTCAACAGGAAATAAGAGGCCATTCGCAAAATACGTGATACATTTTTCACGACCTTGCACAACGCAAGGGGGGGGGGGGGCTCACGTGATGCATTTTTCATTGTTCTTAACATGGAGAATGTTACTTCGAAAGACCCCCACCCTCCCTTGAACGTATCACGTATTTTATGAATGACCCCTAAGACAACGAGTTGAACTTTGGAAAATTAAATAATAGCCAGTAAGGGACTTTATTTTGCCCTAAATCTTTATTTGGAATTATAAAGATTTCAGATGATTTGAAAAGTCATAAAATATTTAAATAGCTTTAAGTAACAAATTTTATCATAGAAAAAGTTTACATTTTAAGTTCAGTTACGAGAAATCAAATCTTTGACATGAATAAAATTAAATTTCAAAATAACGTTTTTCATGATGAAAATTTTCGCTGCGAGTGATTAAAATATTTTATGAATTATGTAAAAGTTTATAATTCGCATTATGAAACAACTGTTTCAGAGTTTTTAGCCATTTTTTGCATCAATCTGTTGATGAAAACTGAATAAATTGATATTTGTTAATAATAATTGCTTCGCAATTTATACGTATGACCTTTGAAATATCAAACGTGCCGCGCATATTAGCTCCGCTGACTGGGCGTCCAATAAGATAAATTGGGAGCGCTGCGATCGAATGATTCCTTCCCGGTTCCGGTTCCGGCTTCTTTCTTTTTCATCGCCTCCATGATCGCCTCGTGTTCTCTCGGTAGTTTTATAAGTTTTGGAAATAATGGATGACGAGTATGTCACAAAGACATTGCAAGAATGGGGATTCTCAGAGGAAGTTGTTGAACACTTTAAAGGTAAGTGACGATTTCTTAAAATTTCGTTTTTGGTTATAGTTATAAACAAAGCATGGCTATGGTCTAAAAGGAAATCACGTATTTCCGCTTTTTTTCATTGCTAAGAATGATTTTTCTCTTGGAAAATAATAGATTTTTACGTTTTTCAATTCTTCCGATAATTACCCTAAAGTTCTTTTTCTAAAAACTGTGCCCTTCTTTATTCCTAATTTAATGCTAGAAGTGAAAACAATAGTTATTATAAGGTAATTTAATGCTAATTTCCATGCAATTGAGTAGCGAAAAATATTATTTAACCGTGTGTAAATTCACCGAAGTTCGGTAAGCGTAGATCGAATATTTTTGGTGTGACTAGACGCGCCGTTGTAATAATAGTTTAATATACTTGGTACTTAAAAACAGATATTTAAACGAAATGCGGCTATTTAGCCCGAGAGGAGGAAAATGAGAGGTTATACGGTAGAACTTTTCACTTTCCTCCTCTCGGGCTAAATAACCGCATTTTTTTGTAAATATTCGTTTTTAAGTACCAAATATATTAAACTATCATTACAACGGCGCGTCTAGTCACACCAAAAATATGCGATCTACACTCACCGAACTTCGGTGAACATGGACACGGCCTTTTCAGAAATATTTTGGTATAAATTAAGAGAATTGCAATTCATACGAGTATAACGAAAGTCACGAAATTGGTGGAAAAAATGTTCATGACTTATTAAGTAATCAGAGATCGAATCCATTTCAAATCACTTGAAATCGCAGAATCTCTCCGGGACCTGGGTGCCTACTCAACTGGAGATTGAGACCTGAATTTCAGGGTATTTTTGTGTACTTGGAAAAATGGAAAAAAGTCAGGGAATTTTTTTCAGTTTTCTTGATTTTTTTTAATTACACTATCCTTTTCTTGCGACACTGACCTGACACTTCATAAGTGAGAGCATGGATTTTAGTGGCTATTTTCAGTTTAAAAGTTTTGATAAAATGAAAAAATAATTTAAAATTTGAAGATTTAATAGAATGTAAAACAAGATGTAAAATTTTCAAGAATTCTAAAAGAGATGCAAATTTTTGAAAGTATTTTTTTAGGTTTTGAGAGATAGAAAGATTTCGTCGATTTTAAAAGGTATTTAGAAGTTTTGAAAGAATTTTTAAAATGATGCAAGATTTGAAAACATTTAAAACAAAAAGTAGATTTTTGAAAATTTCAAACATAAAATTCAAAAGCTTTTTTTCAAGGATTTTAAAAGCCTTCAAAACAATAAACAAATTATCTTCGGTTACTTGGGAAGATTTTCATGACTATTTATTGGAAATTTAATTTGAGAAGAAAAAAAAAATTAAACATTCTAACAGATTTTGAAAGTCAGCTGGAATCATTTAAAAAGATGTTTAAAAATATTCAAAGTTTATAAGAGTTTAAAAATATTTTAAAACTTGAAGAGGTTTCCGAACATTAATTAAATATTTTTTAATTCTGTCCAAACTTCTAAATTCCTATATATCTATTAAACTGAATTGAATCTTTGCTAAAATATGTTGAAATCCTGTGAAATAATAAAATTTATTTTCTTTCGGGGATTTTTTTTTTGTTTTCAAATTTTTTTAATTAACCTTGAATACTGTTATATTTAGCTTCAATTCTTATGAATTTCATCTTATTCTTCTTGAATAATTCGATTCTTATTTATCTTTATTCTTTATCTCAATTCAATGGACTTTTTTTGGATTCTAAATGTTGTGTTCTATTTACTTTAATTATTTCCAGTTCATCTTGAATTATTATGAATTCGATCGAATTCCCTCAAATTCGTATAATTTCACTCTAATTTTACTAAAATCACTGGAATATTTTGGATTTCCAACATTTCTTTTAATTCATTTGGAATTCAACCTGAATTCTCATTAATTCATCCTGAATTCTTTTGAATAATTTTGAATCTTTTTTAATTCTCCCTGAATTCTCTTTACTTCACCCTAAAGTCTTTTAAACTCACCTTGAATTCTTATGCACTTCATCAGATTCTTTTAAATTTTCTTGAACTCTTCTAATTTCACTCTAAATTGAATGAACTCAATGATTTTTTAAAGTAATTTTGAATTGTTTTTAGGTCGCCTGCATTTTTTAAAAACTCACCCGGAATTTTTGATGAATTTAATCGAATTCTTTTCTTTTTCCTGAAATTTCTCTAAATTCACATTTCTATTCACTCTCATTTGCCTTAATTCAATACCCCCTCATCACCGCAGTCACGTAACATTTTTTGTATTATGTTTAAAAACATAATAGAAATTTTCAAATTAAAAAATATTTTTAAGATGAAGTGCTGTGTAGAAATAAATAAAACATTATTCTGGTGTAACACTGAATGCTTCTTAAATATTTATTTTAGTCACATAAATATTGAAATTACTGAACTCTCTTGAAACGTTACGAAATCCCTCAAATATCTTATAAGTGTTTATTATTTTTGAATCGTTTCAAAACTTCTCAGTATCTTGAACTCACTCAAATTTATTATAAAATTATATATTATGGCAAAATTTTTCTTTAAAATCTTTTACCCTCTTTTACGAAATTTTAGGAAATAATTTTAAATGTTTTGTAATGCTTTTCAATTTGCTCTTAGAATTCATTAAGAAAAAAAACTTATTTGAAATAATCCTGTGAATGTTAAAAATATATCCTGAAAAAAAATTGTCTTTTGTCACGCATTTTGAAATCATCAAAACTTACAATTATTCTTTTATATTTAAACCTGAACCATTTAAAATTTTTCCAGCAGTGTTTAGAAATTTACAATTACATTTACAATTTAAATGTTCTCTTCTATCAATAATTTTTAGAAACATTTAGAAATAAATTTTATTATGATGTAAAATTATTAATTCGAAAATTTCGATATACAAAATTGATGGTGCAGGAAATTCATAAGTGTTTATTAATACATAAACAACCTGAGAATGGTCACTAAAACTTATATTCGTGCAGCGTCGAAACCAATCAGGGATTCGGCAACAGTGTGTTCGATATTTTCGAGATATTTAGTAACATCTCTTTTTTTTGTCAATTAAAAATGTTACGTACTCGAGTCAAAAATACCTCCTCACCCCCACTTAACAGACCGCAACGAAACAAGAACCCCCTGCTGCCTTTTTAATGTTACGTACTATTATATACAATATAACATAATAACAAAATTAAGCGCCTATTAAGAATAATGTGATTTCAATGGAAATAGTGCGAACGATTAAGTGATAATCTTATACTTTTCAGCGTAATTTACACTGTTTTCGACGAGTTTGCGCAGGAAATTGTTGAAGTTTTCCCATCAGAGGTTTCGACCTCTTATTACGTTCCTCCTGTCAAGAAGCAGGATTCACCCACAGGAAAATCTATTCCCGCGCGTGGAGCATTGATCAGTAGATGGAGAAATGCTTTGTCGAGACTAAGGGACCTAGCAAAAAGCAAAACTTCAGGATCTTTAATATCAGATGATATAGTGGCCCAAGGTTTGCACTTTTCTTACATATTGCAATTATCAATAATTTCCTAATTACCCGGTACGAAGCTTTTAATGAAACGGAATTAAAATCGTGTAAAATATCGTCTAATTTTGAAACGTTAAAAAGTTTTAGCCTCGAATCCGAATCTGAACTTAGAATTTCCCTGCAAAAAGGTGTGGTTGAATAGGTTTTAATTCCCATGAACAGAAAATCTTGAAATTCAAAATAGCAAAACTTATTTTCACGTACTTAAAAGTACCTTCGTAACAATTAATTAGACTTGAAAATTTTACTTTAAATGAAAGTTATCGTATTTACAGGAGAATGAATAATTGTATTGGAATTAATGAATTTTTAGAATTGAAAGCAGTTTAAAATTTCGAATTTTGTCTTACAAATGGAATGAAATTGCAAGTTTTGCCGATGTCAAATGTGTAATATATTGAATTTTAAATTTATTTAATTATTTGAATTTTTGAAAAGCTAATTTTAAGAAAAGATTTCGAATGATTCTCAAAATTGTCGAAAAAGAAACTGGAAGATTTTAAGGGACTTTTTTTTATTTTGGAGGATTTTTTCAAAATTGTAGCAAGGTGTCAACTAACCGGAAACCCCAAGAAAACCGGGATATGACAAGGTATTAAAATTAAACCACGAATCAACTGGAAATCATATTTAAAGATTTTCAAATTTTGAAATGTTCGAAATCTTCTTGAAGTCTTTGAAATCTATTGAAACCTTGGCGTAATCTTGGAAATATTGTGAAATTTTGTTAATCTTTTGAAATTATTGAAATCGTTATGAATCTGTGAAAAATTTGATAAAATAAAATTTTTCGAAATCTTTGTGAAAAGATTTACAATCTTTTGAAATATTTCTAAAATCTTGAAAAACTTTGCGTATCCTTTGCTTAATTTTCGACATCTTCTGTGTTTTAAATATTTGTGAAATCTTTTGTAATTAATTCTTTCAAATCTTTTTAAATCTTTGTGAAAAGTTCTCCAATCTTCTCAAATCTTTGACATCTTTCGAAATCTTCTGAAATGTTTTGAAATCTTTGTGAATCTTCTGAAGTCTTTGAAACCTTTTGGAATCTATGAAATATGTGCGAATCTTTATGAAATCTTTGCAAATCTTTCGAAATCTTTCCAAAATCTTGGACATCTTTTGAATTGTATCTAAGAATGTATTACTTTAATGTTGAAAAGTCCTCCGAAATGTTTTTAAATGTTTTGAAATAGTTGTGAAATCATTCAAATATCTGTAAGATTTTGGGATCTTTTAAATCTTTCAAAAATCTTCGAAATTTTTTGCAATATTTGCGAAACCTTGGAAATCTTCTGCAATCCTTGCGAAATCTTGGAAATCTTTTTTGAATGATGTTAAAAAATTATTTACCAATTGGAACACCAAAATAATTAACGAAATATATATTTATAAAAAGATCAAAACTGCCATGTTAACCAAACCTGCGAAGATAAATAAGACATCGAAAATAATTTAAAATTCGAAAAGATTTCATAAAATTTATAACAAAATAAAGATGTTTTGCAGTCAGTTTAAAATATATTCAAGAATTATAGAAGTTTACAAAGTGATTACAAATATTTTAAAACTCGTAGAGAAAGTGTTAAAAAAATGTTGACAAATGAATAGTTATTCGAAATTTCTCTTTTGCGTTAACCAAACTTGTTTCTGTATATTTGAAAGTAATGTAAATTAAGAAATTAATTCATTTGATTTTCTTCATTTTTTATTCTTCTGCACATATTGCAAACTTTATTCTTTGATTTTCTTGTCAATTTTAATCCTGTGATTTTTTTCTAATTTTGTGATTGATTTTGTCATTTTTTCATTCACTTCAGAAGACTCCGCTATTGTCGAAGAAAGTATCGATTTTTTGAGAAAAAACCAAGCGCCTTGGGAATTGGTGGAAAAACACTGGGACATTACGGCAGGCCGTCGACGTCGAGATATTTTAGGCTATGCATCAGAAAGCGTGGCAAAAGCTTTCGAAGAATGGACAATACTGAATCATCCACACGGATATAAACTGATGTTAAGGGACTTTCCTAAATTGGGACTCAAATTGCAAATAAACGGAATTAAAAACTGGACAATTTTCTACAACTTCCTGGAAGACAAGAAAACTTTAAACAGGAATGATGATACTGCTGCCGCTTTGCACGCTCTTCTTAAGGTAGATCTTAGAGTCGGTAAGTTATTTTTTTCTGTTTCAATACCATGCTGCTGTTATTTTGAAGAATGGTATGTGCTAAATTTCCTGTAATTTTTTGTTGCAGACAGTAAGATTGCAATCCAGTTGTTATTGTTGTCACACTTTGTTCCTCCAAGACTGACATTAAAAGTAGATAAAAAAAAATGGAAAATTTCAACGGGAGAGTGCAGGGACACTTTCATTATACACGCGAAGGTAATTTATACGTGGATGTGTATTTAAATATAATATAATGAAAAATATATAAGTAAAATATAACCATGACAAATATAATTCTTATCATTTCAGACGGATGCCGAAATCGTCCAGATCCAAGAGAAAAGACGTGACGCAATGTACGCCAAAAAACTTCCACTACAGCCATACATCATCGTCGTGGGCGTAACCGTTGCTGAAATCACTTCATCGTACGTAGCCGTTGACAACGCGCTCTACCTTGTGGATTCTCCTTTGCAGGCCTTGGAGGTCTGCTTTATATCGTTTCATGTTTTGCACGCCAGATATCCACCAGAAAGTCGGCATTTATGGATGTTGATTCAAAGAGGTTTGTTTGAATGTGACACTAAATGGGATTGCGTTATTTCGTATGTTGAATATTTAATAAATAGTTTTAAAATACGCGTAGCCCAAAGCCGTGAACACGCGTGAACCTATTATAGGTATGTTATTCTCAATGATTGCAGAAAGTCATGATTTTTCTCAACAATATTTGAAACACAATGTAAAAAAATGGTGTAACTTTACTCCTCTAGAGTTGCGACAAAATTCACCTCTTCTGAATATGACGTTTTTACACAAAAATGGAAAATATGTACTTCTAACTTAAGTACGTATCCCAAGCGGGTCCATAAAATTACACATTTAGAATTTAAAATCAATAATACAAGAACTATAATTCTAAAGGAAATTATAATTCAATTTAATTAATATTGCAACGAAACATACAAATTCTTAATATGACAAATTTGCAGTAAAAATGGTAAATTCACAGGCTCATTAATTTTTAACTAGTCTTCATAGATAAAAATCGTAAGAATCACTCATAATCTTTCAATTTCACAATACTCAAAGTATAAAATTCTTGTGTAATCTTACAAGTCCATCTGGTAAAATATTTTCGTTTTTTTCAATGTAGTTTTTGTGCTATGGTATGTGTGGAGTTCTCTATAATATAAAAAAGTATAAATTTGATTTAAGTCTTGTTTTTCGAAGTTGTTCATGATGTATCCATGTATTTTTTGCAACTGTCAGCTTATGAGCGAAGCCGAATTTATGGCTCATGTGACAGCATTGCATAAAAGTCTGCTAAAAACTGAAGTCGAATGTCCATTTAATGATTGTTTCAGGAAATACAACAATATTTATGCTTACAAAAAGCATATGTTATCTCAACATAATAAGGTCGAAATCAATTCTGTCAGTCATAATCTGATTATACATGTTAAAAATGATGAAGTAAATCATTTGAAAAACATAGATTCTAATTCCAAATATAACAGTATTGATACATCAATTACTAGGACGTGTAGTAATAGCTTTAATTTTAAAGAATACGAAAAAGTGGTGAGGCATCAGTCCGATTTGATAGTCAGTAAATTGTATGGTAGAAAGAAGTTGCCCAGAAGTCACGTACCAGAAATCCTAGGTGACTTTACGGATTATTTTAACTCGGTTTTCGTAGAACCTTTGCAAATCATGTGCAGTAGTTTAAATCAAAAAGAATCGTCTGATCTAAAAAATTTGTTAAAAATTGCACAGGCTGCTTTCAAACCGATTGAGACGGAACATTTAGCATTTAAACGATTCGAAGATCTTGGTTGCTTGATTAAACCCATTGAAGACGTAGTCGTAGATACGACGATTAAAGCTCGGCGCATTGATGGAAAAAAGAAACCAGGGCTTGAAAAAGTGCAATTAGCTATTGTGCCTATAAAGTTAGTACTTAAAAAATTTCTTGAATTGCCAAGTGTTTTCTCCTCGATTATATGTCACATGGAAAAATGCAAGGAAAGCAATACTTATATGTCAGTAGTTCAAAGCGATTTATGGAAAGTTACAGAGTCAAGATATCCAGGAAAAATTCTTATGCCTGTCGAAGCATATGTTGACGATTATGAGATTAATAACGCAACTGGTTCTCATAAAGGCGAACACGAAATTGGGGGAGTGTATTTGAGTTTAACCTGTATACCTGAAAAATACAAAAGTATGTTAGAAAATATATTTATTTTACAGCTTCATCATACAATAGACCACAAAATTTTAGGTAATTATTCAGTATATAGTCACGTTATTGACCAGCTAATTGAACTTGAAGTAAACGGAATCGATATTCATGTGGATGGGTATATGAAGAAAGTATATTTTCCTTTAGTTGGCCTATTGGCAGATAATTTAGGGGCGAACACGGCACTTGGATATGCAAGAAGTTTTACTGCAACTAATTCTTGTCGCATATGTATGGCTACCAAAGACGAATGTAACGTAATGGTAATAGAGAAGGTTGATCCTTTAAGGTCTACCGAAAATTATACTCAACATTCTACAGACCTGTCTCACGGTATTGTACAAGAGTGTATCTTCAACCGCATTCCGAACTTTAACGTAATTGAAAACAGCATGTTAGATTTTCAACACGATGTGCCCATTGGAATATGTAGATATCGCGGGAATCAATGAACCGCCACAAATAACTGAAAATGATCTTAAAACAGAATACTTGACATTATCGTCATCAGAAATGACTACTCTAGTGCGGTATCTAGGGCTTATCATAGGCAATCTCATCCCTTTGGGCAGTGACGTGTGGGAAATTTATTTATTGTTAAGAGAAATTATTTGTATAATTATGGCACCCGAATTTGATCCAGAAACTACACCTAAAGAATTAGCTACATTAATATCGAGACATCACACTTTGTACTTAAATATTTTTAACGAAAACTTGAAACCAAAACATCACTTTTAACGCACTATCCATCACTAATGCTAAAATTAGGTCCGCTACTTCAATTCTCTTGTGAACATTACGAAGGAAAACATAAAAATTCTAAAGAGTACAGCAAAGTAACAACCTCGCGCATTAATCCAGCATATTCTTTACTTTTGAAACATCAGCTTCAACTTTGCCACAGATTTATGTGCAACAAAGGGTTTGAGGAACGATTGTCTTTTGGAAATCAAATCCAGTCAGATTTAAGAGTGGTAGAGGATTTCGGCTTTAAAAACATTATTCCTATAATTACTGGGGAAAAGTTTTGCACATCTTGGGCCTGTGTTTACGGTACTAAGTATACAAAAAATATGGTTCTCTCAGTGGGAGAAGACAACCATTTTAATCTATTCGGAAAAATTGTTTATATAATAATTAATGCGTTTAAGGAATATTTCTTCGTATATCGTAAATTAAATACGGTTTCATTTAGCAATCATTTGCATGCATTTGAAGTTGTTGAAACAATTGAATGGGGTTGCATAGAACAGAAAACTTTAAAAAACTTCATTCCGTACTCAACACATACCATAGCAGATGGCAAATCATATGTACCTTGCTGCAAATAGAAGGTTAACTTAGGCTTTGCATAATTTTTTGTTGTAAGCGATAATTTGATAAAAAGTCATCGAAGGTGAAATATATATGTGATACGACAGCATTACAGTATTATGTATGTTTAAGAATAGACAAAAAATGTATGCACTTCTTCGTAAATATTTGTAAGTGTAATATTCGTGTAATATTCGTGTAATATTCATATATGTTTGCGATGTGTACTTATGTTTAAGATTTTTGCGAACTATTAGAAACAAATTTTCGATGTGTGCTTATGTTTAAGATTTCTGCGAACTATTAAAACTAGGGACTCAACCGACACTCAAATTATTTTAAAATCATTCAGGAGCTTCACATAGTAAAGCGATACTCAAGTTTCAGGAAGATTTTCCTGAAGGTTTTATTTTCTTTAAATATGAACTTGAGAAGACGTTGGAAAAAGTAATTAATTGTCATTTTGAAAAAATGTTACCTTTGTTGTTTAGTCTAATTTTTAAAAGGCATATGTATACTTTAACGTAAAAATGTGAGTCATTAAAATATTATTTTTACTAGCAATTACTGTAGGTCCAAATTTTAGTCAATTTTTGTCTAACTTCAATCATTCATATATGTTATATTAGTTATTAATAATTAAAGGCTCATTGGATTCGTCATCAAAATATGTAGGACTTCACTGAACGAATAATATGTAAAATAATTTAACTTGAAATTGTACCTATTTGTTTATAAAACTATTTTTAATTTCCAGCTTTATCTTTGAAGCAAATTATTTTACAAACTATTTAAAGTCTTGCATATTTACATGATAAATCAAATTAGCTCTAAGAAACAAAGATAACATTTTCTAAAGTTCTAATTGATTATGCTTTCCAGCGTCTTCTCAAGTCTAGCATGATTCAACTAATTTCAGCTTCGGTAGAAGTCTTTAATTATGTCTTCTTTTATTATTAACACTTCTTAGAAATTTCTCTCTTTAGAAATATAGGTGCAGTTGCTTATTTAAGTATCCACTTTGTATGTTCGTCACATTTTAAGACGCATTTTTATAATTCTTTCCAATTTTAATAAATACAAATATTATTTTACAATCTTTTTGTACATAATTCGGCAGTCCATCCTGTATCCTTTTTATTATGTAAATATATGAACTAATCGAGTTCTTTGCGTGCGAAAGAAAGCAATCTAATTAATTACTTTGAATGAAAATCTTCTTGTATTTTAAATAAAATTTATTTCATGTACTAAAATGTCTTTTTAAGCATATGATATATTTATTTAAAATGATACAATGTATAATTTCCAGAAACATGTAATAACTTGCTTGAATGGTAACTGAATGGACTGAAAAAAGTTAAAAATTAGAAACTGCCTAGTACTGAAAAATATAATGTTGCTTTCCTGTTAACTTGTGTGTAATTTAAATTCTATATCGATTCTATAAGGTTTTGCAAATCCTTATAGAATTGATATGGAATTTAAATTGAACACAAGTTAACAGGAAAACAACACCATATTATTCAGTACTAGGCAATTTCTGATTTTTAACTTTTTTCAACCCACCTTTCCAGTCAATCAAGTTATTACGTGTTTCTGGAAATTATACATTGTATCACTTTAAATAAACATATCACATACTTAAGGAGAAATTTTAGTACATCAAAGAAATTTGGTTTGAAATACAAGGAAATGCTTATTAAAAGTAATGAATATCATATATAATTCAAAGAATAGTAATTTTGTCGTAAAGTGATATTTCTTTCTCCCAAAGAAATATTTCATTAAGTGACAGTAGACCTATATTAGACTGAAGTACTTCAGTCTTGAATAGATGTAAGTGTTTTCTCGAATCAAAGAAATATTGATTCCTCACCGCAACTGATTTTGAACATTAATGAATGGCAGCTTTGATGCAAAAATTGGTGGGTTCATTATTAAGCAATATTTATTTCCTTCAAGGAAAAATACGTTAAAATTCAAACTGCGTTATTTTCGAACAAGAAATTGTATTTTCTGAACTACGAAACTGCTATTGAAGGCAACTACATATTTCTCTGTGTGAAAGGAATATTTTTTTGATTTGATCAAATATTTCTTTATATCGATCGCAATTTTTTTTCCAAGGAAATCCAATTTCTTTCAATCAATAATACCATCCTTACAGTCAAATAATGTTCCACAGAATCTGCTAAATATTTTTTTGAAATATTAAAACGTTAATTCGAACCAATATCATTTCTATTCTCGTCAACTGTCATTTCTTTGGTGCCAGGAAATATTGAATAAAGTTTGCAGTACGCTTCTTTGAAACAAAAAATCAACTCTTTCAATTAAAAAATTTTTTATTTTAGGCGATCGACATGACTTTCAATTAAGAAAATATTTTTCAGAAGTGAAGTTATATTCGATAATATCAACTGATTGATTTTTAAATCCAAACGTCTAATTTCATTCAGTTAAGGACATCGTCCATTCGCTCAAATAATATTTCACAGGCTGAAGTAATTATTTATTTGCTTCAATAATTTCCTGTTTTTCATACAATCAAACGATTTCTTTGGATTGAAGAAATACATGATTGGACGTATTCAGTACGACCATTTCTTTGAATCAAAGAA
>CAKNYM010047458.1:70910-86370 GCA_932195095.1 Andricus curvator | reverse complement strand
CAAGGAATTCACAGAATTCAAGGAATTCATAGAATTCAAGGAATTCATGGAATTCAAGGAATTCATGGAAATCGAGGAATTCACGGAATTCATGGACGGAATTCACGGAATTCACGGAATTCACCGAATTCAAAGAATTCACAGAATTCAAGAAATTCACGGATCACAAAATTCAAAGAATCACGAAATTCAAGGAATTCACAGAATTCCAGGAATTCAAAGAATTCACGAAATTCAAAGAATTAATAAAATTCAAAAAATTCACGAAATTCAAAGAATTCATAAAATTCTAGGAATTCAAGGAATTCATGGAATTCAAGGAATTCTCGGAATTCACGGAATTCAAAGAATTAATCGAATTCAAAGAATTCACGGAATTCCCGGGATTCAAGGAATTCCAGGGATTCAAGTATTTTAAGAAATTCTAAGAACTCATGAAATTCATACAATTCAAGGAATTCAAGGAATTCACGGAAATCAAGTAATTCACGGAATTCAAGGAATCCACAGAATTAAAGGAATTCACGGGGTTCAAGGAATTGACAGAATTCAAGGAATTCAATAATTCACGGAATTCAAGGAATTCACGGAATTCAAGGAATTCATAGAATTCAAGGAATTCAAGGTCTTCAAAGAATTCAATGAATTCACGGAATTCAAGAAATTGAACGAATTTACGGAATTCAAGAAATTGAATGAATTCACGGAATTCACGAATTTCAAGAAATTCACAGAATTCCTTGAATTTCGTGAATTCCGCAAATTCCTTGAAGTCTATGAATTCTGTCAATTCCGTGAATTCCTTTAATTCCATGAATTTCTTGAATTCTGTGAATTCCTCCAATACCTTGAATTTCGTGAATTCTTTGAATTCCGTGAATTCTGTGAATTCTGTGAATTCTGTGAATTGCTTGAATTTCGTGAATTCCTTGAATTTCATAGATTCCATGAATTTCGTGAATTCCTTCAATTCCTTGAATTTCTTGAATTCTGTAAATTCCTTGAATTCCTTGAATTTCGTGATCCGGGAATTCCTTGAATTCCGTCAATTCCTTGAATTCCGTCAATTCCTCGAAGTCCGTGAATTCCTTGAATTCTGTGGATTCCTTGAATTCCGTGAATTCCTTGATTTCCGTGAATTCCTTGATTTCCGTGAATTCCTTGAATTCCTTGAATTGCATGAATTCCATGAATTCTTCGAATTTCTTGAAATACTTGAATCCCTGGAATTCCTTGAATCCCGGGAATTCCGTGAATCTAAAAAATTTTTAAAAATGATTTGAAGTTTGGAAAGATTTTCAAAAATTTGAAACAAAATGTAAATTTTTGCAGATTTCAAACACAATTTCGAAGATTTTTATGAAGTGTGAAAGGCTTCAAGAAAATAAAAAACTTTCCTGAGATTCCTGGGAATGTTTATAATTAGTTTTTATTTTGAGTTTAATTTTCAACCAAAAAGATTAATTTCTATCAAAAAAGACGAATTTTCACGTACATGAATTTTCAACTAAAAGTGATAAATTGTCAACCAAAAATTAAACAGTAATATTTTCAGTAAATACAATTAATGATCAACCAAAGAGATGAATTTCCAACTAAAATGATAATAGTTACATTTTCAGTTTGGAAAAAAACTAATTTTCAAGAAATAGTTACATTCCCAAACAAAGTGATGAATTTTCAATTAAAATTATGAATCTTCAACTGGAATAGTTGAATTTCTAACTAAAAATTGAATAGTTAAATTTTTACTCTAAAAAATAAATGTTTAACCAAAGAGATTAATTTTGAACTAAAATGATGGAATACTTAACTGAAATTTTTATTTTTATGTTTAATCAAAAACAATTCAATTCAACAAAAAAGACTACTATTCAACATGAGGTTAATTTTCAAGTAAGATTTTTCAGTCAAGGGAGAGAAACAATTGCAAAGAAACTGTTGAATTTTCAAGCAAAAAGATTAATTTTCTACCAAAAAGGATAAATTTTCAACTAAAAATATAAGATTCAAATTTTCAGTTGAAAAATAATAATTTGAAACCAAAAAGTATTAATTTTCAACAAAATAATTAATTACACTAATATGAAGCTACTTTTACAAATAAAAAATCATTGATATTTAATTTTATATTGCAATTTGAAAAAAAATCAAGTAGGCTCTCAAAAAACATTCCAGACTTAAAAAAAAATTCCATGACGACGATTTGTTAATTTGAAATTTTATTATTACATTTCCAGTTAAAATAATTAATTTTCAACCAAGAAAAAGAGAATCTGCAACAAAATAGTTAAATTTTCAACCAAACTGATGAATCTTAGATTAAAAAAAAAATTCAACAAAATATGTAATTGAGAGCTTGAGAGCTTGCAATTCAACAATTTAAGAGAAAATTCAACTATTATTTGAAAATTACTTTTTCTGTTCGAAAAAATCTACTATTTTTATAGAAAATTCAACTATTTCATTAAAAATTAAAGTATTTATTTTAAAATACAACTATTTCTTTGCAAAATTTACTTTTTTTGTGGAAAATTCAACTAGTTTGTAGAAAATTCATGTTTTTGGCTTGGAAATTCAACAATTTAGTAGAAAATCACGCTATTTGACTACAAATTATTGACCCTTTTTTTTAATTCATATTTTTGGTTGAAAATTAAACTATTTTATACAATAATCAACCATTTCGTTAAAAATTAAAGTATTTACTTATTTTGTTGAAAATTAGTTTTTTTTTATTGAAAATTTAAATTTTTGATTGAACATACAATCATTTTCATAGAAAATTCAACTGTTTCGTTAAAAATTAGAGTATTTATTTTAAAATGCAACGATTGATATAAAATTAACTTTTTTATTAAAAAATCATATTTTTGGTGGAAAATTAAACTACTTTTATATAATAATCAACTATTTTGTTAAAAAATAAAGCATTTATTTTAAAATATAACTATTTGGTTGTAAATTTAATCTTTTTTGAAAATTCACTTTTTCAGGTTGAAAATTCAACAATTCAAAAGAAAATTTTCAAAAGAACTATTATTTGAAAATTACTTTTTTTGTTGAAAATTCTACTATTTTTATAAAAAATTTAACTATTCCGTTGGAAATTAAAGTATTTATTATTAAATATAACTATTTGTTTACAAATTTACTTTTTTTTGAAGATTTACATTTTCGAGTTGAAAATTCAACTGTCTTGTAGAAAAGTCGTCTTTTGGGCACGAAAATTCAACACTTTGGAATAAAATTTAACTATTTGTTTCAAAATTATTTTTTTTTTAAATTCATATTTTTGATTGATAATAAAAGCATTTTTATAGAAAATTCAACTTTTTCGTTAAAAATTAAAGTATTTTTTTTTTGAAATGTAACTATTTAGTTGTAAATTTAATTTTTGGTTGAAAAATCACACTTTCTGGTTGACAATTCAACTCTTTTGTAAATAATTCGTCTTTTTGGCTTGGAAATTCAACAATTTAGTAGAAAATTACGGTATTTGACTGAAAATTATTATTCCTTTTTTTAAATTCATATTTTTGGTTAAAAACTAAACTACTTTTATATAAAAATCAACTATTTTGTTGAAAATTAAAGTATTTTTTTCAAAATATATCTATTTGGTTCTAAATTTAATTTTTTGTTGAAATTTCACATTTTTATATAGAAAAGTCGTCTTTTTTGGATTTGAAAATTTAACTATTTGGTTGAAAATTAGATTTTTTTCTGAAAATTCATATTTTTGATTGAAAATATAACGATTTTTAAAGAAAATTCAACTTTTTCGTTTAAAATTAAAGTATTTATTTAAAAATTTACTTTTTTATTGAAAAAATCATATTTTCTGGTTGAAAATTCAACTCTTTTGTAGAAAATTCGTCTTGTTGGCTTGGAAATTCAATAAGTTAGTAGAAAATTTGCTATTTGACTGAAAACTATTATTCCTTTTCTTTTAAATTTATATTTTTGTTTAAAAAATAAATTATTTTTATATAAAAAAGTTAACTATTTCGTTAAAAATTAAAGTTTCAATTCAACAATTTAGTAGAAAATTACACTATTTGTTTGAAAATTTTTTTTTTTTAAATTTATATTTTTGGATAAAAATTCAATCAATTTTTATAGAAAATTGAACTATTTCGTTAAAAATTAAAGTATTTATTTAAAAATGTAACTACATATTTGGTTATAAATGTACTTTTTTATTGAAAATTAGTATTTTCGGGAGGAAAATTTAACTGTTTTGTAAAAAATTTGACTTTTGGGCTTGAAAATTCAACAATTTGGTAGAAAATTACACTATTTGTTTGAAAAATATTTTTTTTCCAAATTAATATTTTTGGTTGAAAATTCAACTATTTCGTTGAAAATTGAAGTATTTATTTTAAAATATAACTGTTTGGTAGAAAATTAGCTTTTTTATTCAAAAATCATATTTTCTGGTTGAAAATTGAACCTTTTTGTAGAAAATGCATTTTTTTTACTTCAAAATTCGTCTTTTATAAAAAATTCATCTGTTTAGTTCAAAATTGACCTACTTTGTTAAAAATCATCTTTTTTGGTAAAAAGTTTAACCACTTGGTTGAAGGTTAAACTACTCTGTTAAAAATTCATTTTTTTTTTTTTTTGAAGATTCATCTCCTTGGTTTCTAAATCGATACTCCATTTTGATAATATTAATTTTCCTGCTTAAAAAATCATCTTTTAGGTTGAATGTCAAACTCTTGTGTTGGAAATTCATTTTTTTTGTTAAAAATTCATATTTTGCGAGAGAAGTGGATTCGAGGACGAGAGGAGGACTTGCATTCGTTGCTCAATCATATGAGATGATTATCAATTTCCTCGAGGGCGGATGAGAAAATCAGATTTTCCGGGCAGGGCATTTTTCGAATGGTAATTTCGATTTTTTTGGGGGCGATAAATCAGAGATTTCAAGCTTTTTCTCTTTTTTTCTCTTAAATACGAACTGAATTAATATAACCCATTAAGAAAATCCTACGATTTTCGTTGAAAAGTCTACTATTATATGTTTGGTTTGATATTTACGTTATTTGGTTGAAATTTTAATTATTTTGGTGAAAATGCAACTATTTTGGATTTTAAATTAAAATCTCTTTGTAATAATTAATAATTGTAAACATGGCAGTCATTGACTGCCATGTCTGCCAGTGGCAGTCATTAACTGCCATGTCTGCCAGCGGCAGTCATTTACTGCCATCTCTGCCAGCGGCAGTCAAAAGACTAGGTCAAATAGGCCCTAATACATTTTCATCGAACTTGTCCTTCGACTGGTCCCTAATTCTTCGCGGTAAATCAAAGTTTGTAATGAGTAATGAGTCGTAACGATCCGTGACCGTAACGACCGTAACCCTTGCCAGGATTCCTGGAAACCGAAGAAAAAAATGACAGAAAAATTTTCTGGCAGTCAAACACTTTTCGTGGCAGTCAACACCTGTGGTGAGCCCTGCTGTAGGGCCACTTTCAGCAGGTGTTGAATGCCACGACAAGTGTTTGACTGCCACTAGCAGTTTAGACTGCCACTGGCAGTCAGGGCAGTCAAATACTGCCTCCTGGTAAGCCCTGCCGTAGGGTATCTATGGCGTAGTATACCAAGGGACAGAAGCGAAGCTTTCTTTTTTAAAAACTTCCAACCTCGCTTCCTGCTCGGGGAATCGAACCCGCGCAGCGTGGATACCAAGGCTGCAATGCTGGAACATAAGTCAATCACGATACCGTCTGAGCCACGATGACTGCCTAAATTAAAATATTATTTGGTTGAAACATCAACTATTACATGTTCCGTCGAAAATTCGACTTTTTGGTAAAACACTAATCTTTTTGAATTTTTGGTGAAAAATTCAACTAATCATTCCAAAATATAAGTATTTGGTAGAAATTTAACTTTTTTTTTTCATTCAACAATTTTGTTGAAAATTCGTATTTTTGGTAAAACACTAATCTTCTTGATGTTTGGTCGAAATTCAACTAGTTTGTTGAAAATTAAACTCATTATTTCAAAATATAAGTATTTTGTAGAAAATTAACTTTTTTTTAATTCAACAGTTATATTGAAAATTCTTCTTATTGATAAAAAACTAATCTTCTTGGTTTTTGGTTGAAAATTCAACTAGTTCGTTGAAAATTAAACTGATTTTTTCAAAATATAAGTATTTGGTAAAAAATTAACTTTTTAAAAAAATTGAACAATGTTGTTGAAAATTCGTCTTGTTGGTAAAACACTAATCTTCTTGGTTTTTGGTTAAAAATTCAACTAGTTTGTTAAAAATTAAACTAATTTTTTCAAAATATAAGTATTAAGTAAAAAATTAACTTTTTTTTTAAATTCAACAATGTTGTTGAAAATTCGTCTTTTTGGTAAAACACTAATCTTCTTGGTTTTGGTCAAAAATTTAACTAGTTTTTAAAAAATTAAACTAATTATATCAAAATATAAGTATTTGGTAGAAAATTAAATCTTTTTTTAAATTCAACAATTTTGTTGAAAGTTCGTCTTTTTGGTAAAACACTAATCTTCTTGGGTTTTGTGCAAAAATTCAACTAGTTTGATAAAAATTAAACTCGTTATTTCAAAATATAAGTATTTGGTAGAAAATTAACTTTTTTAAATAAATTCAATAATTTTTATTGAAAATTCGACACTTTGGTAAAACGCTAATCTTCTTGATGTTTGGTCAAAATTCAACTAGTTTGTTGAAAATTAAACTCATTATTTCAAAATATAAGTATTTTGTAGAAAATAAACTTTTTTTTCATTCAACAGTTTTGTTGAAAATTCGTCTTATTGATAAAAAACTAATCTTCTTCGTTTTTGGTTAAAAATTCAACTAGTTTGTTGAAAATTAAACTCATTTTTTCAAAATATAAGTATTTGGTAGAAAATTAACTCTTGTTTTAAATTCAACAATTTTGTTGAAAGTTTGTCTTTTTGTTAAAACACTAATCTTCTTGGTTTTTGGGCAAAAATTCATCTAGTTTGTTAAAAATTAAACTAGTTATTTCAAAATATAAGTATTTGGTAGAAAATTAACATTTTTTTTTAATTAAAGAATTTCATGGAAAATTTGTCTTTTTGGTAAAACACTAATCTTCTTAGTTTTTGGTCAGAAATTAAGCTAGTTTGCTAGAAATTAAACTAATCATATCAAAATATAAGTATTTGGTAGAAAATTAACTTTTTTTTCAAATTCAAAAAGTTTGTTGAAAATTCGTCTTTTTGGTAAAATACTAATCTTCTTGGTTTTTGCTCAAAAATTCAACTAGTTTGTTAAAAATTAAACTCATTATTTCAAAATATAAGTATTTTGTAGAAAATTAACTTTTTTTTAATTCAACAGTTTTATTGAAAATTCGTCTTATTGATAAAAAAACTAATCTTCTTGGTTTTTGGTTGAAAATTCAACTAGTTTGTTGAAAATTAAACTTATTATTTCAAAATATAAATGTTTGGTAGAAAATTTACTTTTTTTATTGAATTCAGTAATTTTTGTTGAAAATTCGACTTTTCGGTAAAACACTAATCTTGATGTTTGGTCAAAATTCAACAAGGTTGTTAAAAATTAAACTAATTACATCAAAATATAAGTATTTGGTAGAAAATGAACTCTTTTTTTAAATTCAACAATTTTGTTGAAAGTTCGTCTTTTTGGTAAAACACTAATCTTCTTGGTTTTTGGTCAAGATTTCAACTAGTTTGTTAAAAATTAAACTAATTATTTTACGATAACTTTACGAAACTTTTTCGTCACTACACATTCATTAATGTTATAAACAAATTATATAAACAAATGTATTGTTCGTCCATTTATTCATAGAAATACATTCTATTTAAAAAAAATGGTTTTAAATAGGCCTAACAGTGATGTTCAATTTAGAAGCTTTGTCCTTCACATATATTTATTATTATAAACAAATTATATAAACAAATGCACCATGCGGCCATTTATTCACCGAAATGCATTCTATTTTCACTCGTTAATGTTATAAACAAAGTTTTACTAAAATTACTAAAAATTGTTTCAATAGTGATTTTTCATCAGAAAAATTTGTACTACAAACATATTTATTGATGTTATAAACAAATTATATAAACAAATGCATTTTTCATCCATTTATTCACAGAAATACATTCTGTTTTCAATAAATTTATTTCAAATTGGCCCAACAGTGGTGTTCAATTCAGAAACTTTGTCCATCAAACATATTTAATAATTTTTTAAACAAATTATATAAACAAATTCACTATTTGGTCATTTATTCACCGAAATATATTCTACTCTCTCTGAAACTATTTCAAATTGGGCTAACAGTGATGTTTTACTAAAAAACTTTGGCCTTCCAACACATTTGTTAATGTTATAAACAAATTATATAAACAATTCATTATTCGTCTATTTATTCATCAAATACATTCTCTTCTCACTAAATTTATTTCAAATTCGCCTACCAATGATGTTTCATTCGGAAATTTTGTGCTTTCAACCAATTTTGTTAATTTTGCAAAAAACAAATTATATAAACAAATGCACTATTCGGTTATTTATTCACAGAAATACATTCGGCTTTCACTAAAACGACTATAAATTGTTTTAATACCGACTTTCCATCAGAAAACTGGGTCATTTCCAACTATTTGTTAATTTTATAAACAAATTATATAAACAAATACTTTATTCATCGATTTATTCACAGAAATACATTCTGTTTTTACAAAAATTATTTCATTTTGGCCTAACAGTTATGCTCAATTCAAAAACTGTGTCCTTCCAACATATTTATCAATTTTATAAACAAATTCTATAAACATATTCACGAATCGGCAATTTGTTTATAGAATAACATTTTGTTAACTAAACCAACTTCAAATTGAAAAAATCTACTTTTTTCAGAATTTAATTTACTTTAATTTTTTTTAACTTTTAATTGGTTAAAAATTGAAACTGTAGACCTTTTTGAACAGTAAATTTCAGATTTGTACCACTATTTGGCAGGTTACTCTTCATTTGAATTTAAGATGAGATAATCATAAAGTATCAAAACCTTTTTGGTGGCGTGTTATGCAAAGAAAGGGGGAAATATATCCAGATTGGGGGAGATTTGAAAGAAGGGATTTGTATCAAGGGGATTGAAATTGATCGAAATTGAATGTAATTGAGATGTAGCAACAAGGGTGATATCGTTAAAAATATTTATTCATATCAGAAAGGGAAAGTTAATAAAAAAATATCATCTTCCTAGAGATTTCAGAAACTCGACTATTCTACCCAAAATATTCTATTAAATCTTCTCTTTCATCTCGCTATCTCAATTTTCATCAATTAAAAAAAAATTAATAAATGAAACCTAAATTACCGACTGATGATACGACAGAAAACTACATTACCGGCCGATGAGAAGACAGAAAACTGCATTACCATCGGCCGTGAATGTCTTGATTTTGATTACCTTCAGTTGGTAATGTAGGAACCTTGCATTAAAATATTGAAAAATATTTTTTAAATATTGAATTGATATAAAATTTTGAAATAAAAAATATTTCGAAGTACTGAATTTCCAATTCTTGAAAGTTAAAGTAGTTCCGAATTTTGAGCTTCAAAATTAAAACTGTGAAATTCACGCCTTCGAAATTGCACGATTTTTCAGTTAATATTAAAAATTTCGGAAACAAACTTGTTTAATTTTGCATTTACGTTTTTTAGTTTTTTAGTGACGTATATTGTGCAAAATAAATCAGGTTAGAATTACTGCATATGGAATCCAGTCAATTTTGATTTATTTTGACATTTGGACTTTTGGTGATAAAATAAGGAAAATTAGGCCGCTCTACAGCACGTAATAAAATTTTATGGAATTCTCGGCAGTATTGACGTATAGAATTTATTATTATTTTATTACCTACCACATCCATTATAGCAACTTCAACCTGATTTTATATACGAAATAACAGTGAATTGTTTATTCATAAGGAATAGTTAAATTATTATTTAAAAAATTAATTTTCAGTTATACAAAACGAATTTTCTACAAAAAAAGTTGAATTTTCTGAAAAAAGTTTAATTTTTTACTAACTTGCTGAATTTTAAAACAAAAAATACTAATTTTCTACAAAACATTTGAATTTCCAATAAAAAAGTTAAATTCAAACTGTGCAGATTAATTTTCAAAAAAATAGTTAAATTTGCAGTTAAAATAATTAATTTTTAACCAAACAACGAATTTTCAATTAAAATTATGAGTGTTTGAACAAAAAAATTAAAGTCCATTTAAACCAAAGAATAAAGTGGAATTTAAAAAAAAATAATAATTTTCAACCAAACAGTTATATTTACAACCAAATAAGTTGAACTTTCCCACAAAAAAGACTAATTTTCAATAAAAATGTTGAATTTTGTTCAAATTCTTGAATTTTTTCAAGTAGTTGTCTTTTCTAACAAATTGTTGAATTTTCAAGCCAAAAAGACGAATTTTCTACAAAAAATTTGAATTTTCAGGAAAAAAGATCATTTTCAACTAAACCAAAGAGAATAATTTTTAACTAAAATAATGATTCTTTAACGAACAAAAATTAATTTTGAAGAAAGTAGCTCAACTTTCAACCAATGAAATTCAACCAAAAATACTGATTTTCCACAAAAAAAAGAAGAATTTTCAACAACTGAACAAGTCGAATTTTTCAGAAAATACAAGAATTTTCAATCAAATAATTAAATGTTCAACTAACAGTGATCAATTTTCCATCAAAAATTGAATAGTTAAATTTTCAGTTAAAAAAAATTAACCAAGAAAAATAAAAAATTTCAACAAATTAGTTAAATTTTTAACTATAAAACGGAACAAGAGTTGAATTTTCAACAAAGAAAGATTTTTCACTGGATAAAGAAAAAAATTCATCCAAAATCTTGACAAATCTTGACTGCTAGTTAAATTTTTAAACCAAAAATATCAATTTTTAAACTAAAAACGATCAATTTTTAAATAAAAATGCAATAGTTAAATTTTTATTACAAAAAATTAATTTGAAAAAAAACGAATTTTCTACTAAATTGTTGAATTTTTCACCCAAAAAGATGAATTTTCAACAAAAAAGGTGATTTTCAACGAAATTTTTTCATTTTCAGTTAAATAATTGATTTTTAATCAAATAAAAAAACGAATTTTCAACCAAACAGTTGCATTTTTGACCAAAAGAATTGATTTTCTAGCTGAGAAAATTAATTTAAAAAAAAAGTGTAATAGTTCATATTTTAAACAATTTAATAAAAAGGATTAAATTTGTACCAAAAAGGACAAATTTTTAACAAAGTACAGAAGTATTAACTTTTTACAAAAAAAAAATAATAATTTTCCACCAAATATTTGAATATTCAACTAAAAAAGGTCAATTTTCTACCAAAAATAGAATAGTTACATTTTTAACCAAAAAAAATTTTCAACAAAATAATTAATTCCAGTATTTGGTTGAAAACTCCGCTATTTTGTTTTAAAAAATTCATCTTTTTTGGTAGAAGATAAATCTTTCTGTTTGAAAATTCATTTTTTGTTATTGAAAATTTAACTATTTGGTTTAAAAGTTCACATTTTTAATTGAAGATTCATCCTTTTAGTTAAAAATTCATCCCCTTCCTTGAAGATTAAACTATTTTGGTAAAAATTCATTTATTTCAATTTAAAATAGGTTTTTGAACTGAAAATTCAACTATTACATTTCTGGTTAAAATTTAATCTTTTTTAGTTGAAAATTCAACATTTTGGTTACTAATTCAGTTATCTGTTTGAAAATTTGATTATTTGCTTGAAAATTTATTTTTCTGGTTGAAGATTCAACATTTTAGTTCAAAAATTAATTTATCTTGTTAAAAATGTAACTATTTTGTTGAAAATTCTTTTTTTTTGGTTGAATAATAATTATTTAAACTGAACATTCAATTATTCCATTTCTTGTCAATAATTGATCTTTTTAGCGGCAATTTTGACTACTTGCTTGAAAATTTATCTTTTTTTGGTAATATAAAATAAAATAAATTTAATTTAATTTAAATAAAATTAAATAATACTATACCAAATTGTTAAACTTTTTTTTTAGAGCACGGCTCCTTATGCCATTTTGTAATTTTTCTAAAAGTTTTTATTTTCTTCGAAACAATTGAAAGAGCAAAAATTTCTACGACGAACAAAAAAATAAAATCTTGCATATCTACGCTCGTTCGGAAAATACTGCATTTCGCAACAAATTTTTGTCAATTTTTGAAAATTAGCAGGTAACCTTCGAATGATTGTAACATATGAAAAAAAAAATTTTTTTGATCAAACTCTAATTTACGTGTTTCCCTGTTTTCACCATAGAATAATTTGGGATTATTTAAATTCAGAAAAAATTAGTTAAAGTAGGCGCCGAGTGCCTAAAAAAAGGGTTTCGGAGCCTAATAAGACATCTTAAAAAAATTGAAAAATAAATTCCAAAAAACAAATTCTTGAAAAAAAATTGAAGCATTTTTTTTAAATTATTCAGTAAAAAAAATTATCGAACAAAAATTAAAATCAATTTTTAATTTCAAAAAATTTGTTTTGAAATTATTTTCCTTCAAAAAAAAGTTAATTGGGTCTTTTAAACGTCCCCCTCCTACACTTTACCTCCCCTACTACCCTCACATTCCCCTCTTTTCACCCGGCTGAAACAACAAGGGTAAACAAAAAATAAATAAATAATGTAGGAATTAATTAATGAAATTAAAAAAATTATTTATTTATTTCCCAAATAATAAATAAATAAAATAAAAACGCTAAAAAAATCTTTTCCTTTGAAGAAAACTCGAAAGTAATCCGTTTGAATCAAAGCAGTTCCAAAGGTATAAAAATCTGGAAAAAAGGGGAAAATAGTCAGAAATCGAAAGGGAAAAAATCTCTCTTTTCTCCCTAAATAGCTTCGTAGAAACTCAATCTGAACCAGAATCTCTCCACTCAGACGTCTGTAAAAACATTTGTTGTGAAAACACTCTGAAGGACTCTTCTGGTTCGGAAGGTTCGGTAACCCTCCATAAAGGATTGAATTTTGCCACTGCTGTCTCACCCAGTGTTTACAGGAATTCTCGAAATGAGATCGGGTGGATCGATCAATCGGAAGGTAAAGTCGAATGAACTTTTGCCAATCGGTTATCGAACTCCCTGTGTCACTCGATTTTTTCTCTTTTATGTTTACCCAGAAAATTTCTCGAATTGGAAATTGGAAACTGGATGTGTATTTTGGGGCGTTACCAGCTTCTCAAGGCTCATGCGCTCATCCTTCCTCTCCCAGTTTTCCACCGTCCTACAAAAACCCTTGAAATCCTCCCTGTCATCACCCTCTTCCCACAACTCATCCCTCTCAAAAAGTCTCGTCCCCTTCCTTTCCAGGAGCATTTATATAATTCACGCTTCCACCCTTGATGCACGTTTGCCACTTATCTGCGATTGAAGGGAATAGAGGACAAATAAAATATGGGGTAAAAATACACTTTTGAAAGTCCAGCAGAGTAGCTCTCTCCACTATAGAAAGATATTGCCAACATCGTCGCTGTTTCAAATTTTACCCCGGCCCCACATTATCTGCAACCCTCCATACAAACCGTACACCTGAAAAATTGCAACCTTCATTACAAAATCTTTCTCTTAACCTCTGCAACCCTTTTTACAACACATACCCCTTAACTCATGCAACCCTCCTTATAATCCATGCTCCTCAACCCACGCAACCGTCCTTACAACCTCTGCCCTTGAATCCATCCAACCCTCCTTACAATCTCTGCCTCCTAATCCATGTAATCCTTCTTACAAAATCGGTCCCTTGACCTCTACAACCATCGTAACAACATCTGCCCCTTAGACTATAAACTCTTCTTACAACCCCTGCTCCTTAACCCACGCAGTCCTTTTTGAAACCTCTGTCCCTCGACCTCTGCAACCATCCTTACAACCTCTGCTCCTCAACTTATGCAACTCTCCTTACAACATCTCTTAACCTCTGCGAGCCTCCTTAAAACCCATTCCCCTGAACCCATGCAATCCTCCTTACAACCTCTGCTCCTAAACCTCTGCAACCATTCTTACAACCTCTGCCCCTTTACCCATGGAACCCTCATGACATTCTCTGTCCCTTAACGTATATAACCCTCCTTACAACCCATGCCCATTAACCCATGCAATCCTTCTTACAACTCCTGTCCCTTAATGTATGCAACCCTCCTTACAAACGATGCCCCTTAATACATGCAACCCTCCTTAAACATCTGCCCTTCCACCCATGACACCTCCTTACAATTCCTGCCCCTGAACCCCTGCAACCCTTTGTATTACTTCAAAATCTCAATTTCGAAATTACCTGACTTTTTTTGACTTTAATGTATAGAATTCCTGAAAATAAAACAAAAATCTACCCTGGCGAAAGTTTCGGATAGGAATTCATTCCTAACCAATCCGAAGTCATCCGAATCATTCCGGAATCTGTATTCGATCCAGTCCGAGTTAATCCGAACCAATCCGAAAAAAGTTTTTCATTTAGTTCGATCGAAATCGGTTACCGGTTCAATCCGAACTTCCAATCCGAACCAAATTTCCAATCCGAATGAATCCGAACTCGGATTGACCTAAACCGATTTTCAATCCGATTGAATCCTAGATCGGATAGAATTGGATTCATTCGTATTGAAAATCGGTTTAGGTCAATCCGAGTTCGGATTCATTCGGATTGGAAATTTGGTTCGGATTGGAAGTTCGGATTGAACCGGATTGACTTGGATTAATTTTTAACCGATTTGGATCGAACGAAGTGTAGAAATTTTTTCGGATTAGTTCGGATTGATTCGGGTTGGTTCGGATACAGATTCCGGAATAATTCGGAATGATACGGAATGAATTCCTATCCGATACTTTCGCCAGAGGCAACGATCAAATTTGGACGACCACCACAAAATGCTCCTATTCCAATTTCAATTATTGTAATGTTTGCAATAGACAATTTGAACATAATTTAAAGAATTTCAAACTCTCAAGGCTAAATTTATTGATCAAGGATGTTTCAAATCATGTTAAGTTTTTAAAAGTAAAAATTTCCAGAATTAGAAGTCAATTAGAAGTATATTTACAACAAGATAAAATTATTGATCTTTTAAAACATCAGATTTTCCTTAATCGAAGATTTTTAAGCAATGATCAAAAACATGAGAACAAACTTTCTATTTTGATTGATCAACAAACTAATGTTCAAGAGCAAAATTTAAATTTACACAAGATTTTTAAAGAAGAAGATAGGAATCCTTGGTTTGTAAATTTGGCAGATATCTCAGATTAGATAAAGATTTAGTGACCATGTGATAAAAAGTAAATTTTTACTAGGGATCTGTATTATCATCGGAGATGGTAACGATCGATCAGAAGAGAAATCCTTTCACACACACTGTGAAAATGGAAA